>JAYMSP010007149.1:0-10418 GCA_036897095.1 Plantago elongata
TATATATATATATATATATATATATATAAATGTTATTTTAGAGTTGACGAATTTCGTTCGTATAAAACAACATATGTGAACTAAGATATCAACTACTTTCAAGCCTCGACCATAATGGAACTTCACATTGAAACTTATGTTTGGCATAAAGATAGAAATTTTAGTTTTTTTAAGGTTTTATAAAAGGTGTGTAATAGTGAAATGATGTTGATAATATGTTTTAAGCTTATTAATTTGATTGTTCTTAATGATATTTTTACTGATTTAACGTTGTTATAATTAATGAAAAAGTGATTCGTGAGAAAAATATAGATAAGTTTTATTTGAGAGTTGTAATAGTGGGTGGATTAAAATATTATTCTGGCTCAACTAATAATGCAAAGCAAACAAATTACCTTGCCATCGAAATTAAAATGAAGGTGTAATTCTATCCCAAATAGTCTATTAAACTCAATTCAAGAGTGCTGATGGCATGACTCATGTGTCATGCGTGTACTGGTTTCCTTCCCACTCCATTTACAACTTCAATTTTTCTATAATGAAATAATTGTGGTTATATTTGAAACGGTTGGCGTTTTATATGTGCAAAATAAAAATCCTCACACTATTACGACCTTTACTCGTTGCAAGTTCTTATTATTTATCCACTATGATCATGAACACGTCTAGTTTTACAAGAATTTTTCCTATCGGTGTCTAATCCTCCCACAATATATGTATATGACCTTTTAAGAATGATATCCATTTGAACATGAAGCTTTGAGAATACTAAATTTATTGTTTAATATACGAATTTAATATATATCAACAAAAAATTAACAAATGAATGGTATTAATATAATTGTTTGGCATGCCAAATATGTTTTACAGTACAATTTAACTTAAATATGTGTTAATTTATTTTCAATCTAAGTTATAAGAGTTGACAATCTCAATCTTTACGCTTTACCCGTTCTGCAGGTAGCAGTAGCACATGATGTATTATACAGGAAAAAACGTCAAACATATAGTGACATAATTTGAAGTGCTCAATAAAGAAAAAGTATGTAAGCTCGATTTCGAAAATAGGCGGAAAACAAATGAGCCCAATTTGCAATATCATAACAAAAGTGGCCCCAAATGAAAGCGAAGTTATCCTTATCTTCGGCTGGGCTACACGCACGGAAGGTGGGCTATGTGGTCATAGCCTCATATTGTAATTTGATTTGAATCACAATATTTTTTGAATCACATATGACATGACATGACAGAAGAAAATAACGAAAACGCGATTTCAAAATAGGATACAGATCTAGATTCCTGCCAGCCAGCCAGATTGTTATGTTATGTTATAATATGTTATGTTATGGACCTCAAAGTCCATCATCCAATTCACTTTAATGTGTCGCTGAGTAACTAACGTGTACCCAAAATAATTGAACCAACAGATCAAATCAATTCAAACCCCAAAAACAGATTCTGGTCCAATACCGAAAAAGCCCAATTCAGCTTCTCGCTCCTCTTTCCAACTTTCTCTCTCCTCCAAAAACCCTAGATCTGAAGTTTGGGATCGCCTGATTCGACCGGAAGGAGGTACTTTTCCGTCTGTTTTCTCCGATTTGCTGCTTTCAGAACTCTTCGGCATCGTAGATAGTTTTTTCCATTTTTATTTTTTTTCCTCTTGAATTTCGTTTTTCGTTTGTTTAAACTTGTGTTTTCTGGGATTTTGTTTTAGAGTTTTTCCAATTTTGGATTGGAAAATGTGGAATTTATTTTATCTGTGTGCTTTTGAAATTAGATCTTCGTCTTCTTTCTTTCTAGTTTATCTTCTCTTTTTTAGTTATTTGTAAGTTGCTCTGTTATCTAGTTACAGTCTATGTTATGTTTAGCTTGCTCAACTATTGTTGGATTTTTAATTCTTTGGGCTTTTGTCAAGTGTTCTGGAGTCCATGATTCTCAAGTTATAAAACTGTGACGATTTGAGGTGAATTGAATCTTCCTTCGACTTTATCAGGGAAGTGAAAGTATGCAACTTTACGAGTATTTAGTTTCGAGGACTAAGTAACCAGAAGTTTGCCTTGAATAAATGTTGTTCGTCTACTCGGATTGTAAATGAATACGATTGGTGTAGTTAGTAATTAGTATGCATTCTACTGGACCTGTATGATTGATTAAAAACGTAGCCTGTTTGTCCACCAAGAACTAGGCTGAACAAGATTAACATTTCTCGACCAAGCCCATATCAAGCTGGGCCAGAGTATCATTAAGTCCTTATCATTGGTATTTTCCATTACATGGTCTTATTTTCTCACCTGAACACAACGTATTTGATTCAACATTAAACTACCTCCATGATTCTAAACTATCTATGTCGGAGATGGATTAATAACCGCACTTGTTCTTTTTGTTAAAAAAAAAAAAACACTAGTTATGGTAGTAAAGTTTCAGTTTTTTTTGGTAACTGTGTAAAAACTTAATTGATAATCTTCTTTGTACAAATTTGAATATCCAGGTCCGTGTCGATTTTTCTCTTGTAGCAAGAAGACCTGCAAAAAGAGAAGGGATTTTGTATATTACCCTGATTCTGTAGTAATAGTTCATGACGGCTTCAATTCTGATGTTACCCTGACTCTTTAGCTCTTGTATGTTTTTTCTATTTGCTGTGGAACGTAATATTACTCGATCTGTTTAAAAACTAGGGGATTTTGTAACATGCATGTGCTTCATGCTGCTTGTCTGGTATGAACCATTTTCTGATTGGTGATGATATATTGTATTCTAGTTATTCATCTATCTCCATCTTGCAGTTATACCAAGCTGTAGAAGTCTGCAGCATGGAGATGGAGGCCCAGAATGAGATGATGAACCATGAGCTTGTACCTGTGGACGAAGAACCACAGCCAGTGGAGTCACAACTAAATGACTTTGAGATGCAACTTGACATCTTGGAAACGCAACCAGACCCTGTAGAGATGCAACCCCTGTTTACAGAGACCCAACCCGATGATTCAGAGCAACTAGCCAAGCGTCGCAAAAAGAAGTCTATAGTTTGGGAGCATTTCACTATTGAAAATGTTGGTGGTGGATGCAGAAGGGCGTGCTGTAAAAATTGCAAACAGTCATTTGCATACAGCACAGGTTCTAAAGTAGCTGGCACAAGTCACCTTAAACGTCATATTGCTAAGGGAACTTGCCCTGTTGTGTTGCATAATCAGGAGAATAATCAACTGGATACTTATAGCGCACCTCCAAAGATGGGCTCAGCTCATTCTGGCCAAAGGCGGCGCTACCAACGACCTGCAGGTGTGCCGTATGTATCCTTTGAGGCAGAAAAGTGTCGCCAAGAAATATCGAAGATGATTATTTTGCATGACTACCCCCTTCACATGGTCGAAGACCCAGGTTTTGTGGCATTTGTTCAGAATTTGCAGCCTCGATTTGATATGGTTAGCTTTAACTCTATTCAAGGAGATTGTGTGGCGACTTATTTGGAGCAAAAGCAGACTATACAGAGAGTTGTTGATGGTATGTCTGGGCGAATATGCCTTACGCTGGATCTCTGGTCTTCGTCCCGTACCATTGGCTATGTATTTGTGACGGGGCAATTTATTGATAGCGACTGGAAAATTCACCGGAAACTTCTAAATGTGATTATGGAACCATACCCAGAATCTGAAGGTGCTTTTAGCCATTCTGTTGCTGCTTGCCTTTCGGATTGGGGTATGGATGGGAAATTATTTTCTGTAACAATCAATCAACCTTTGAGCGATCCAGCTGTTGAAAATCTCCGTGCTCTTCTCTCTGTGAAGAACCCCTTGATGCTTAGTGGCCAGTTGTTGGTGGGGAATTGCCTTGCTCGTTCTCTTAGCGGTATTGTCCAATGTGCTTTGACTTCTGTGCAAGATATAGTAAAGAAAGTGAGAGATAGTGTCAAGTACGTAAAAACTTCTGAGTCCCGTGAAGAAAAGTTTCTGGAGCTTAAGCAGCAGCTTCAAGTCCCAAGTTCCAAGAGTCTCTTTATTGACGACGAAACTAAGTGGAACACAACATACGAGATGTTGTTGGCTGCTTCGGAATCAAAGGAAGTATTTTCTTGCTTAGATACTACTGACCCTGATTACAATGGTGGACCATCAGAAGTTGATTGGAAACAGATAGAGGTTCTATGTACTTACTTGAAACCGTTGTTTGATACTGCCAATCATCTGACAACTGCCACTGCACCAACAACCAACACATTTTTCCATGAAGCATGGAAAATTCAGTTGGAATTGGCACGTGCAGTAGCAAATGAAGATCCATTTGTTTCTTCCCTCACAAAGTTGATGCAAGAGGAGTTCGACAAGTACTGGAAGAGTTGCTGCTTTATTCTGGCCATTGCCGTGGTAATGGATCCTCGGTTCAAGATGAAGCTTGTTGAGTTCAGTTTCTCGAAAATATATGGGGATGAGGCTGCATCCTATGTTAAGGTTGTAGATGAGGGGATCCATGAGCTTTTCAATGAATATGTCTCACATCCTTTACCTCCAACTCCCTCATATGCTGAAGATGAAAATGGAATTGCCGTCAAGCAAGAGAATCATGAAGGAATGGGAGTTTCAAGCAATGGACTTGGACTTGCTGATTTTGACATGTATATGATGGAGACAACAAGCCAACGCGAAAGGTCTGAGCTGGACCAGTATCTTGAGGAGTCACTCTTGCCTCGTGTACATGAATTTGATGTAATAGGGTGGTGGAAGCTTAACCGAACCAAGTACCCAACCCTCTCAAAGATGGCTCGCGATGTCTTATCAATTCCAGTTTGTACTCTCTCTGCTGCATCGGTTTTTGATAATGTGCGGAAGGAGATGGATTCCTACAGGTGTGGACTGCGACCTGAGACGGTTGAGGCACTTATCTGTGCAAAGGATTGGCTTCAGTCGGTAAAGGAAGAGACACCAGCTCCAGTTGTGAAAATGGAAGTGCCTATTTAATCTATGATTTATCTTAAATTGCAGGGTAGACAGACATGTTGCATTCTTTTAGGTCACTTTGTTGCTTGTTCTCACATTTGAACTCTTGAGTGTACAATAACACAAATATTCCCGAGGTGGAATTTTCTGTTGTAACTGTAGTTTGTTTGTGTTAATTGTATCTCCCTGGCCCTGATCTTAGAATATTACTAATAGGCACCCATCTTCAGACATATATATATTGAGAACTTGAGATTTATACACTCTGCGTCTCATTTTTTTACGTACTGTTGAACTTTCAGATTGATTTACATGTATTAAAAAATATAATAAGTTTTATAATGGACTTTGACTTCAAAGGGTGAGTTTGCTTATAGAAACGTCTTCTTTCTTTTCCCGTTTCTCCAGCCAACGAACCCCTTTCTCTTTTCTTAATGGCATCGACTAACAGTCCTTCGTATCCATTGCCGCCTCAAATTGGAATCTGCGATCACTTTTCTCCCCATTCTCATCATAGATTTCCAGCAATCAGGCGGTTTAATTCTCTGCGCCGATCATCTCCTCCACTGCAATCATGTATTTCTCACTCAAATCACTCTCCTGTTCCGTTTCTTGTACAGTGTACAGTACGTCATCTCCTCCACTGCAATCATGTATTTCTCACCCAAATCACTCTCCTGTTCCGTTCCTTGTACCTGTTCCGTTCCTTGTACAGTGCAATACGTTATCCTTAATTGTACTCTGCATGTTTGATGAAATACCGCAAAGCCAAGCACCTGCTGCTGCAAGCAAATCAATCACACCGAACCAAACATTGCGTCTCTATGGATGTGCCTATTTTTAAACGTTGCAGCCTTCAGCGCGGAGAGGCCCAGCCCTTCACTCACCCCATATAAACAGAGCCACGGGAAGAAAATTCCTCATGTTTTACTGTATATTTCTTCTCCCATTCTTCTCCACACACCCTTATTCTCTCCATTTAATCATTATTCTCTCCATTTAATGTAGAACTTGAGTCTCATGTTTTTCTGGAAAATGTAGAAACTAACAAAGTCTGATCTGGTTTAGCAAAATCTTTAAAGTTAATGTCTACTCTCAAAACCTAAATGATAGATTTAGAACTTGGTTAGATTCTTCTGTTTTTGTGAAAAATAATCA
The DNA here is from genome assembly GCA_036897095.1 of Plantago elongata. Taxonomy (NCBI): domain Eukaryota; kingdom Viridiplantae; phylum Streptophyta; class Magnoliopsida; order Lamiales; family Plantaginaceae; genus Plantago; species Plantago elongata. Next base: position 6,093 of record JAYMSP010007149.1, read on the forward strand.
GGATTTTATTCCTATGCTTATCTGTTGATTTCTTTGGTTAGCTAGGAATAAATTCAAGTATTATAACGAAAAAAAAATTCTTCTTCTGAGGTGATTATGAAGATAATGAGAATAATCTTTTTAAGCCACAAATCTTTGGTTTTTGAAAAATCTTTTTGGGCAGGTGATTTAAAAATTGCTAAATTATGGAACATTGGTTTCTCACCTGCTCCTCTGAAAAAAGGCTATACGTATCTTCTGGAACATCTAATAGTGGTGTGTTAAAAGTAAACGAGCTTTTATGCCTTCTTTTTCCTTAGCTGCTTGTGGTGTTATTGTAAGGGATAGTAATGGTGATATATTTTGGGCCTTCTGGTGTATCATCTGTGTTAGAGACTGAGCTTAAAGGCATTTTGCTGAGTTTGGAAATTTGCAAAGATTATTTTTGTATTTCATTTCTCGTATTTTTTTTCTTACTTTGTAGTTTTTCTACTTTATTTACCTTTTTTTTCTCTTTATAACCTTTCTCCTACTTTTTCACTTCAATTTTAGAGTTTGTGTTCAGTCTCACGTGAAGATCAACCTAGAACGGAGGGAGTATTTGATAATATGAATTTTAAATTCTTTTACCACATTATTTTAAAGTAATTCTCATATGAATTTTGTAGTGTTGACAAAAAAAAATTAGAAAATATAATTGGGGTCTTGGGGGTAGAGGGTGTATAAATTGGTTATCTATATTTTAGTTCTCTCCATGAAGAGATATACGGTCTATTTGGACCAAAATTAATTTTGTAAGTTTTAGTTGAGGTATAAGTATAACTAATAAATATTGACTAAAATTTATTTGAATTTTGAAAAACAGTTGTAGCAAGTAAAGTTGCATAAATGATAATTTATTGATCTTGATTTAAAGCGAGTGCAGTTCTCTAGTTTAATCTTCTTATTCTAGTCTTCTAAAGCGGCGAACATGGATCTTCAAATTCTTCGGTTTAAGGATTTATGACTTCAAAGTCGAGGAAACGTCGATGTGAGGGCGTCTTGACTTGTTCTCAGATCGAATCGCAGATTTGGGAGTTTTTGCGATGAGCGATGAAGAACTTCTTGGGATCTTGATGAGCTCCACGAAGAAAGCTTCTAGATCGTCGCAGGATTTGACTTTGATCTTCTTTAGAGAAAGTTTGGCCGGCATGAAACGTTTCTCCAAGAGATTTGGAGCTTGATTTTGGATCTTACGCGGTGTCTTCGTTTAAACTTGGTGAAGAACTTCAAGAAGGTTGATCGGGCTATGGCTGAGCCTTTCACTTTGATCTTGCTTTGTTAATGGTAGATCTACCAATAATGTTTCTCCAAGTGCGCAAGGGCTTCTCCTTGGATCAAACGATGACTACTCCTTGATTTCCAGATGAACTTCTTGAAGGCTTGACCGGACTTCAAGGCGGATCTCAGTTTATACTCATGCGGACCAGGAGCGTACTTGATTTGGACTTTGAATTTGTATTTATGGTAGTTTATGCTCCTGCTAAGGAGTTGCTAACAGTTTATACCCGTATCGAGGAGGGTACTTGATTTGGATTTGGAACAGTTTATACTCGTGCTAAGGAGCTGCTAACAGTTTATGCTCGTGCTAAGGAGCTGCTAACAGTTTATGCTCGTATCGAGGAGCGTACTTGATTCGAATTTGGAACAGTTTATGCTCGTGCTAAGGAGTTGCTAACAGTTTATGCTCGTATCGAGGAGCGTACTTGATTTTAATTTGGAACAGTTTATATTCGTGCTAACGAGTTGCTAACAGTTTATGCTTGTATCGAGGAGCGTACATGATTTGGATTTGGAACAGTTTATGCTCGTGCTAAGGAGCTACTTACAATTTATGCTCATATCGAGGAGCGCACTAGATTTGGATTTGATTTTTAACAGTTTATACTCGTGTTTAAGGAGTTTCGAGATAGTTTATACTCATGTCAAGGAGTGACACATCAAGAGATTTAATATGAGGATCTTAGCTAGTTTTTAAGCTCATGCCTGGGAGCAAACTTGTTGAAGTAGAATAAGATGGTAATTCATTTTCATTGCTTTCCTCTTCACCACGGCTTTCACTTTCATCATTGATATTGTTTTCACCTTTTATTTTGTAACTAGCTTTGTGTGATTGTTCGTACCCATGCTCATTTCAATGGTATGTGCATGAGTTGCTAGCCTTCTAATGTTTTTGTCTAGATTCCTTGGAGAATGTAAGATAGACTCCATTTCATTCCTTGAGTACACATTTCAATGGACGTGACTTCGGATATTTAGTCTTTGCATTTGTGGCTCAGGTCCCTCCAACGATTTATGTAGTCGAGAACTTGTTCCTTTTCATTTTGATGAGCACTTGTGAGTTCGACCATGCTGACCATCCTTCAAGTGTTGTAGAAGTGATCGAAGAATTGCATTGCAGCTGGTCCCAATTATCAATGGAATTTTCCCCCAAAATACTATACCAGTCGAAGGCATTATCTTTAAGTGATCGGAAGAACTGCTTGACAAGTTGGTCGCCTTGAGTTCCAGCACTGTTGCAGGTCTTGACGAAGTGAGCTATGTGTTGTCTTGGATTGCCACTACCATCAAATTGTTGGAAGCTTGAAGGCTGGTAGTCCTTTGGCATCTTTAGCGCATCAATCCTTAGTGTGTATGGCTTGATATAGCTAGAAGATGGCCTTAATTTCCCGTCTAACTCCTCCTTGATGGCTCGAAAGATCAACTCCTTCACATCGGTGGTAGGTAGGCCTGACCTCAGTATTCTTTAGCAACTCAGTAGTTGTAGTTTTGAAGCTTGTTTGTGGTAGAATGAGCCTCTTAATTTGAACATTCTTCATGTCTCTTCTTGTCTTCATGACTTGTTTCCACAATGTCACTTTCATTTAAAATCATGTCCAATTTGGCATCTCGTTCCTTATAGGTTTCCATGAGACGCAACATGTTCCTTGTCAAATTTGCAATTTGCTCTTCCATGAATTTTTTTCCTGCGATCAGGTTCTCTTTGTATTTTTCTCTTGATACAAGTTAATTTGAGGAGAATTTCTTGCCCCCACTGGGCGTGCCAAAAATTTGTACCAAGTAAAGTTGCACAAATGATAATTTATTGATCTTGATTTAAAGCGGTTACAATTCTCTAGTCTAATCCTCTGATTCTAGTCTTCTAAAGTGACGAACTTGGATCTTCAAATTCTTCGGTTAAGGATTTATGACTTCAAAGTCGAGGAAACGTCGATGCGAGGGCGTCTTGGCTTGATCTCGGATCGAATCGTAGACTTGGGAGTTTTTGCGGGGAGCGATGACGAACTTCTTGGGATCTTGATGAGCTCCACGAAGAACGCTTCTAGATCGTCGCAGGATTTGACTTTAATCTTCTTTAGAGGAAGTTTGGCCGGCAGGACACATTTCTCCAAGGGCTTTTGAGCTTGATCTTGGGTCTTATGCGGTGTCTTCGTTTAAATTTGGTGAAGAACTTCAAGAAGGTTGATCGGGCTTTGGCTAGGCCTTTGAATTTGATCTTGCTTTGTTAATGGTTAATCTCCCAATAACGTTTCTCCAAGTGCACAAGGGATTCTTCTTGGATCAAATGGCGACTACTCCTTGATTTTTAGATGAACTTCTTGAAGGCTTGACCGGACTTCAAGGCGGATCTCAGGAAGACGACAACTCTTGCGAAGAGGACGTCGACTCTTGAAGAAGGCAGTGACCCTTGTGAAGAAAGCGGCGACTCTCAACGAAGGCGACGACTCTTGAGGAGAATGCAGCGACTCTCGAAGAAGGCGGCGGCACTTGAGGAGAAGGCGACAACTCTCGAAGAAGGCGGCGGCACTTGAGGAGAAGACGGCGACTCTTGCGAAGAATGCGACGACTCTCGAAGAAGGCAACGACTCTTGAAAAAGGAGGGTGGCTCTTGGAGGAGGATGGCTGATCTTGCTCTTGCGCTTCTCGCCCCTTCTTGTGTTCTTGCTCCTTCTTGTGTGTGTATGAATGAATGAGAGAGCCCCCTATTTATAATTGTTTGGAAGGGCATACATAATAAGTGCATATTCCCCTTGAATGTATGAGTACATGGTTCAACCCATCATTTCTAGCCCAACTCTTCATGTGTAGCTTTAGTCCATTATTTTTGGCCCAATTTCTTCGTACGCAGTCCAATTTACACGATATCTTCCACGTTGACCCATACAAAATAATTTGATTTAATTTTATATATTAGAAAAATGATCTAGCATTTTTATTTTAGAATTTAATCTAATAAAATTTTAAAAAATGCTAAAAGAAAATTATATGTTACCATTATATATATATATATATATATATATATATATA
>JAYMSP010007150.1:0-10417 GCA_036897095.1 Plantago elongata
CATTCGAGATTTGGAAATTGAAGAATCCCTTGTGCGTTCTAGGGCGACGATTATTAGAGAAAACAACTTGGCTTATGGAATTGAGCTTGATTCTTCAAAAACTCCAACAAAGTACAAGGTGGGAAAACCAACCGTGCAAAAGGGTGATTGGGTAGAAAGAAGAAAAGTGCACTAATGGTTGTGGCATCGCTTATCGCTACAATGGCATTTCAAATTGGAGTAGCCCCCCTAAAAAATATGAGAACGACGCAAACGTGGTTGACGAACAAGGTGATACCTCTAAAGATCCTACCTTCGTCATGCGTTTCACGCGATTTTACATATCCAACACGATTAGCTTGGTTGCATCTCTCAGCATCATATTGTTGTTAGGTGAGTGGATTGTCGATAAGGAACATGTTTTTCATGTGGATTTTGTTGTTTGTCACTTGGGTCGCGATTTCAACACTTGCAATGAGTTATACTTTCTCGGTAATTTTATCAGCACCTCGGCTGGATACAGACGAACACTTAATTATAAACGTGGTAGCGTCGACATTGTTAGTGTGGGCCGGCCTCATGATCCTGATCCTTATTAGTCATATGATTCATTTTATCATGAAGATGGTTAAATGGATTATAAAATGGATTATAAAACTTTAGTACCAAGAGAAGTATTGTGGTTTTAGGCAGAGGCAGGGACGGACCCACGTTAATTAGTGCAAGGGACCACAATTGCTGCTCCTCGATTTTTTACATGAAGTTACCATTATACCCACATATACAAATATTTACAACTCTATCTATAAAATATGTGCGAATAATTAGTACATATGTCAACTATGGCTGATTGGTAAGGCGCTGAATGTTTAGTTTCTCATTGAATCCTATTTGGGCACCTTTTTTTGTGTTTTTCTTTCTTCTTATGTTCTTATCCAATATTTTTCTTTATTCTTATGTTCTTATCCAATATTTCTTTTTTTTTTTGTGTTTTTCTTTCTTCTTATGTTCTTATCCAATATTTCCCCTTCTTTCTTCTTATGTTCTTATGTAATATTTCACTTTCAATATATTTTTACTTTTTTTGTGTTTTTCTTATCTTCTTATCCAATATTTTTCTTTCTTCTTATGTTCTTATCCAATTTTTTTTTTTTGTGTTTTTCTTTCTTCTTATGTTCTTATCCAATATTTCCCCTTCTTTCTTCTTATGTTCTCATGTAATATTTCACTCTCAATATATTTTTTACTTTTTTGTGTTTTTCTTTCTTCTTATGTTCTTATGCAATATTTCCCCTTCTTTCTTCTTATGTTCTTATGTAATATTTCACTTTCAATATATTTTTAATTATTACTTTTCGTTTTTATTTTTTCTTTCTTCTTCTATTCTTATACATCCAATATTGTGTTTTTTTTTCTTCTTATGTTCTTATCCAATATTTCCTCCTCTTTCTTCTTATGTTGTTATGTAATATTTCACTTTTAATAAATTTTTAATTATCATTTTTTTCTTTTTTTGTGTTTTTCTTTCTTCTTATGTTCTTATGTAATATTTCACTTTCAATATATTTTTAATTATCATTTTTCGTTTTTATTTTTTTCTTCCTTCTCCTATTCTTATACATCCAATATTTCCCCCTTTCAATATATTTTTAAAAATTATTTTTTCACTTTCATCCAAATTTTTTATCATTTACTCCATTATCCTTTATCACTTACTCCATTATTCTTTATGAATACTTTTCATTTTTCTTTGAAAATTGTTATCTTCATATATTATCAAACTTAATTTATATTTAAATTAAATTAATATATTAATAAAAAATAATATTAATTTATAAATATTTTTATAATATCGCTACCTCTTAACTAATTGCCTGCGTCCGTTCCTGAATGATACAATCACTTATAATTTTGAGAAGATGAAGAGATGTAGATTACGATACACCCAACTTCTTGGAAAATTATTCTCTTATGCAAACATGTTTTAAGTTTAAAAGTATAATAATCTGTTTGTGACTTCAATATTAGGTGTCCAGTTTATTTATTTAACTAGAATTGTTGCTGGATTAAAGCTATTAACCACGCTTTCTCTCTTTTCTCCTTTCTTGGTTCTTACGTCAGCACAATCTGCCGTCTCCCAGTCAGTCACGCCACCACCCTTTAGAGTTTAGACCACCCAAAACCCCAGATATGGGATCGGTCCTCCGGATGGCTTGGTCCCACCTACTATAGGTACTTCAGATGGAGAGACAGTTATGGATCCAACAGCTCATAGTCCGATTAACATGGGTTCTGCATCCATGGAGGTAGACAAAGCCGGATCTGACTCTGTCCCAGCTTTACCCTCTTTCCTGGAAAAGCTACAGGCAAATTCGCCTCACAAATATTTTCCGGCTTGACTTACGGCGTTGGAAAAGGCTCATAGTGTTTGCAAGCCTCCGACAGAGAATGATCTAAGACCCGATTTACCTCGTGTGGAATTCAGTTCTATCATCGCCCGTGGACTAGAGCTTTAATTAATTATCAGGACTGTGGGGATAAATCGCGAGGTTCCTTCTATTGGAAGATATTTGCAGAATCTATGGAAATCAACCAAGCTTCCTGTCATAACAAGTTTGGGAAAAGGATGATATATTGCCAAAGTGAATAGCCAAGATGAGTACTTCATGGCTTTGGCGGGAGGTCTGTGGTTTTTGTTCAACCATTACCTTTCAGTCCAGACACGGCGTATGGAATTTACTCCGACTCAGTAGTTTACAACTGGAGGAAAAAATTCGTTTAAACGTGCATTACAGGAACGGAACCTCAATTTAGATTATACACAATGATCTTGTTAAAATGTCTAAAATACCAAATTAACGCTCGATCTATTATGAACATCAATGAATTAAAACAAATGTCAGTAAAGGTAATACCTTACGAGTTCACTTTTGCTCCAAATCGGTACTTTCAATTCCCGAAAAATCAGAAATCAAACTCGCAACTTCTTATGTTCACCGGCGTGACAAACTTACGTTAATAATTGCAATCCCTATCTTCCTTCAACTGATTTATGCACGAACTCACGACATATACCGCAATTGTAGTAGGATTGGACAAAAAAACCGTTCAATTCATGAGGGAAATGTGGCTATTGAATTCTCCCACATTGATGGAAGAATCTTTTATTACCATGCGAATTTCATTGTCAAATTCCCCCAAAAACTTTAACAACTGAAACCCCTGGGTGTATTTCGGTCATTAGAAAATATTTGAGGGTCATCAATTCCCCCCAAAGCTTTTATTACGATTTTCGAAATAGAAAAATAAATACTAACATAAATAATTTAATTTTTTAATTTTTTTAAATTATAAAAATTAATTAACTTTTTTAAAAAATAAATTTATTTTTTTTGTTTTAATCTTTTTCGTTTTAATTAATGACATTATTAATGATATTAATGACGTCATCAAATGAAATGGAAGGACGTTGACCGATCCGGACAGGGATAGGGGGGGTCTGTAAATTCTAAAAAAAGGAAGCACTTTTTTGTAGATGGGTATAATGAGGTTCTAAACATAAATAACCTATTTAATAATCAGAACAGAAGGTCAAAACGTGATAAGAAGAGACAAGAACATATAGCGCCGTCTTCTTTCCACGGCCGGTTACTCTGCCGCTGGCCGCTGCATCATCTGTCTGAACAAGTAGAATAATCATAACAGAAAAGTAAAAGAATAAAAAGAGACGAGAACAACTCGACGTCATCTCTCGAGTTTGCCAAGTCCAGTGTCAAGAAGCACACCAGGCAGGCTTAAGTCTGGTTTCTTATGTAATAGAGAATCGTTTGGTCGTGGCCGTTTGGAGTTACATTACGAACAAAAGGGTTTTTTAGTTTTGATTTTGGCTGTTCTATCACTAGTTAAATTTGATATAGACGTCGGTTCTTCCAAATAAAAATTCGTCGTCTTCTCCACGACCGATTACTCCGTCCCGACCAACACATCATCATCGTTAAGTGAGAAACTTATTCTCACCTCCACAACTACTACTTCATGCTCCACACTACATTTTATTTTATGCATAGAGGTTGTGATATGAAAATGCAAAGGCTAGCAATCTGATCCATATCAACCAAGGAAACAATGTTGGTTTTCATCACTCAGGCCATTGGACAATTACATGTCGTAATTCAATATAGCTAATCTCTAAAAGCTGGTATAATAAAGCAAAATGACTTGGATAAGTAGAAAAGAAATGGAAACCCATATAGTACTCATGTCTCAGTATAAAACAAATTTGTCTATAAATAATAAGTATCTCAGGAAAAACTGATCTCATCCAAATGTGTCATGCCATCTTCCCTCAGGTTTTGTTGCTCTATATTAGCTGTTGACCAATATTAACTTGTGAATGCGAAAAACTAGTAACCATAGAAATCTTGGATGAGACCAATCCGCGTTGCAGGTTATGCTTACGATCTGTTCAATTTTTTTCTTGTTCATGTTAAGTTTTTCGCTCTGGTTTGTCTCCAAGGTCATCTTCAGGTGAACTTTGATCGGCTTCTAGACGGGACCTGAGATCCTTGAGGATGAGTTCTGGCACGACAAAATTGGTTATCCAGTATGCAAACAGAAGAAAAGCACTGCAATCCAATCATTAACCAAATTACAGAGTTAGCTTCAAATGAGTAATTAAATCAGGGAATTATCTTAACAGCTAGCAGTCTAGCACCATATACTATAGCCTCATAATCTTGACGCTTAATTACTCTCCCTATATTTCAATGAACTTTTTAAGCCTGAGTATAAATTAGGTGAATAAATGTGACTTATAACCGGGTGGATTGCTACATTAGGGAGAGGTGAAAAAAACTGTTATAGACTTATAGTACAGCAAATGAACCAATCTAATTAATTAACATGTAAACAACATAGCTATATACAGGATTGAGATTTGAAAATATCCATTATTCCAAAGCAAAATGTTCCGACACATATTGCAATATGAAAGAAGATAACAAGACATTCTAACCTTATTACGAGCAGGCCCGGTACGTTTCCAGGCGATGAGACAGCAGCGGTGAGAAATATGGACTTGGAAGAAGGTAGAGCATTGGTTCTAACTGCACACGAAACGGAGAAGAACTTGTTCCGACTTTGTTCAAGTTCACCTGGCCATTTCTTAGCTAACCAGAGTATGTGTTTATGTTGAAACTGTGATGGCTTAGAAGACAATGGGTTCATTGCCAGAAACTCACAGTTGATACACTTCATTTTTCCCCTTTGGTGATAGACTGATAGTGTTGTGTTTTTCAGGATAATGTTTGAATGAGAAAGGAGAAGATTATGAACCGGGTCGGACCATGTATATTGTAGATCGTAATGGATAATTTTGTATGGTGTGGCTTGGAATTGAAATAATTATTGAAGGTATATTACTTAAAGGCCCCCTGGTTTACATATTATTTTAGAAATATCTATGCATAGGTCCGCCCAGATACATTGTAACGCCCTAAAGTTTTAAGTCAAATTTAAGAGAGCTTAAATGGGTTGAAAATTATTCATATTAATAAGATGCATCTTTTTTTTCTTTAAAAAATACACCTACAAGAACTTAAGCGAAAGCGATCTTATGAAAGGTTAATTGAGAAGTCTCCGGTTTATGCACCAATGATCACAAAGTGCGCGTGAAAAATACTTGTGTTGATAAAGTGGGGCAAACATATCACCCGGAGAGTTGTCCATGAGTAACCTAACTTATTCAAAAGGTCGATCTAGATAAATTAATGGTCGTGTCGTTATTGTAATATGAAATTTCCTTTAAAAATATTTTCTGACTTTGAATAACGATTTAAAGAAGTGAAGTTTCTTGTAAAGTTTTTGCTAAAACAGATTACAGATTTCGTTTAATGCAAACTCTAAATGTAATAACGATGCAGTTCAGTATAGAATGCAATGCAGAAAGTTGTAAATGGCACGAGAGATTTATAGTGGTTCGGTCACAACAGACCTACGTCCACTCCCCAAATCTTTACTTTAGGGTATTCCACTAAAATCCTTGATAGACAATTTACAACCTTCAAGGACTCAAGAACAAACAACCATTGTCCTTCCCTCTTGCTCCGTCTAAGCTATCCCACCTAGACCAAGTGACTCGTGCCAAGAAGCAAACCCAACTTCGTGCCAAGAAGCAACCCCAACTTCTTTGTCACACGCTAACACGATCTTAGAACTCTTGATATACAAGGTAGATTAATGAAACACCTCTCTTGACTCATAAACAATAAAGTAAACAAGCTTTTAAATGGATGAGTATGTAGGTGAAGGTGACTGCTTTGGAACACTTGCTCAACACTTGTTTTCTTGCTCTTTTAATTGTACTTGTGTTGTGTTGAAGAAGCTGCATCTCTTTCTGATTTATAAGCTTCCAAGCGTTGATCCAGTCTGTAGAATAACGTTAGTTTCTTCAGACTTCTTCCAGATTCTTGTTGAGACTTTTTAGTAGTTTATTTGAATTGAAACTCTTCCAAATCTTCCTCCTTATTTCTTTGTAGAACATTGACTTTCAGATATATTCAGTTCCTATATTTTCTCTTAGCTTCAACGTTGATTTTCTTTCTCCAAATCTTCTTAAAAAATTATCAATAAAATCATAGCAACCAAAACTCCAACATAGTCACAATATGATAAATTAACTTGTTTGTTATCATCACACCAATTCTTAGGGTCAACAATCCCCCCCTTAATGATGAAAAACAATCCAGTGATAAAGTGATGCCTCAGTGATTACCATTATAAGCAACCGCCATTTAGCTCCCCTTTAATATATGAATCGTTAATGAAAACTGTTTTCTCAGCAAGTTCAAAATACCAGAGTATATTGATTATGCAGCGGAAAACTAGAAACTCTAATCTTCTCCCCCTTTGCTCATCAACAAGGAATGAGTAGTCTTCATCACTTGAACTCTTTGTGTCTCGCTGAAAGAATGTACGAAAGGTTCATCTTCCGAACACCTTTCTACTAATGCTTCTATTAACATTTATGGAACAGTGACTAAACCATCAACTTTTGCATAAACGTTTTTCATTCTGATCAGGTTCCTTTCCTCCTTAAAAATAAGCTCTAGACTTGTCTTCATCCATTCTAGGATCAACCATTGCACGACTTTCCTAACAGAATTCAAAGAAGACTTTGGTACCCATATTTGCTTGGATCCTTGAATGTTAGTTTTGGGGATCCACTTGTAATGCGAGTTTACCCCTTTCTTGAATGGACATTCTCGAGCCATATGACCAACATTGCAACAATAATGGCAAGTATGAAATGACATAGTAGAGAGTTTGGTAACATGACAATGATTTTTACTTTTCGGCTCAAAATCTATGCCGCTTTTATCAAGAGACAATCTTCGCATACCAAGTAGTTTATAAAGGTTTTCTTTACCTTTTATAAATTTTTCCAAAGACCTTGATAAATCCATAATTTTACTTTTTAAATAATTATTCTCTTTTGCAAGAGAAGAGGACACACTCTAGGTTTTGATTTTTCAAATTCAACTCATTATTGACATCCGTCAATTCCAAAAGTTGTTTTTCAAACTCACAACTTGATTTCTTTGAAATAGTTTCAATTCTCTTCATAAGCTGAATTGGTGTGTCAATTAATTTGATCTTCATTATAAAATGATATGGAATCTAAGTCATAAAAGTAAACTTCATTATCAGCATCAAACTTCGATGTTACCTCAGTATCGGCCATAAAGCAGACTTTGCCTATTTATTTGTCAGAAATGTTGACATCTTCCAGAAACGTGTCGTGTTCCTCCCAGGTTGCGGCCATGCCACGTATTTTTCCCTTGGATGCAAATATCTCATTCCTTTTAAGCCTTGGACATTCAAGTCTGATGCGGCATGTACTGTGACACTCATAGCAACAAATATTTGATGAATTATCCTTGTTAAAATACTTACCACATTTGCGTGTGTACATCTTGGTTTGTTGATTCTTGAGAGCATTTAGCTTTTTGGTCAACATATTAATTTGATTTGTTCTTTCCTCATCATCCATTTCCTCGTAGACATCATCATCATCATCATCATCATCATCATCAACAACATGTTCGTCATAAGAGGATTTGAAGGCTATACTTCTCATCATTTCATGCTTTCATGCTCCACAAGTGAAAACTCATGTGAAGTGAACCAATCAATTCGGACATTGTCATGTTGTTGATGTCCTTCACCTCCATGATGGCAATATTCTTTGGAGACCATGCTTTTGGTAAAGATCGTAATATCTTTTTCACCATATCACTTTGTGAATACTTATTTCCCAAAGTTATTGACGGATTCACTATCTCCATAAACCTGTTATACATAGAAGCAATTGTTTCATCAGTTTTCATAGGGTAAGAATGTTGATGCGCACTTGTTTGACTTGATTTATTCCTTCATAAGTCACTTGCAACATATCCCACATCTCTTTGGCAGTCTCGCATGAGCATACACGATTGTATTCTTCCCGTGTCAGTGCACATGTAATTTATGTCTTTGCTCTAGCATTCATAGTTAGTTGCATTGTGTCCTCAACCGTGTACTCCTCCATTTCTTTTGGTCTCATGACATTATCGACCATTTTGGTGGGAACAACTGGACCTTCATTAACAATGTTCCATAGATCCCAATTAACAGAGATAATGTGTTCCCTCATCCAGTTCCTCCAAGAAGTGTAATCAGTTCCATTGAAAAGTGGTGGCCTATTGTGTGCAAGACCCTTTACAAAAACGTCATTACTAAACAAAGTCATTAGTGATCGTGGGCACTCAAGTAGTTAAACTTAAAATGAGTGAACCAAGCTCCAGATGCCAATTGTAATATGAAATTTCCTTTTAAAAGGTTTTCTGACTTTGAAATAACAACTGGAAGAAGTGAAGTTTCGTGCAAAGTATCTGCGAAAACATATTTCGTTTTATGAAAACTCTAAATGCAATAACAATGCAGTTTAGTAAAGAATGCAATGCAGAAAGATGCAAATGGAACAAGAGATTTATAGTGGTTAGGTCACAACAGACCTACGTCTACTCCCCAAGCCTTTACTTTTGGGTATTCCACTAAAATTCTTGATAGACACTTTACAACCTGCAAGCACTCAAGACAAGAACAAACAACCCTTGTTTTCACCTCTTGCTCCGTCTAAGCTATCCCCACCTAGACCAAGTGACTCGTGTCAAGAAGCAATCCCAACTTCTTTATCACACGCTAACAAGGTATTAGAACTCTTGAATTACAAGGTAGATAAATGAAACACCTCTCTTGACTCAGAAACAATAAAGTAACAAGCTTTTGAATGGCTGAGTATGTAGGTGAAGGTGACTGCTTTAGAGCACTTGCTCAACACTTGCTTTCTTGCTCTTTCAATTGTACTTGTGTTGTGTTGAAGAAGTTGTATCTCTTTCTGATTTATAAGCTTCCAAGCGTTGATCCAGTTTGCAGAATAACGTTAGTTTCTTCAGTCTTATTCCAGATTCTTGTTGAGACTTTTTAGGAGTTTATTTGAATTGAAGCTCTTCCAAATCTTCCTCCTTATCTCTTTGCAGAACGTTGTCTTCCGAATATATTCAGTTTCTATATTTTCTCTCAGCTTCAACGTTTATTTTCCTTCTCCAAATCTTCTTAAAAAACCTGCAATAAAATCATAGCAACCAAAACTCCAACATAGCTTCACAATATGATAAATTAACTTGTTTTTTTTATCATCACACCAATTAGGGCTGGCAATGGGTGGGTTTTACCCAACCCATAGCCCAAAATTAAAGAATGAACCAGATTGGATATTACCAAATTCTAATATTCAGTCCAATCCAACCCAAGTCCAATTTTAAAAAGCATTTCGGGTTGGACTGGTCAAAGCCCAAAAAAACCCAATCCAACCCTACCCATTGATCAATTTTCACCGTCTACCGTCTTCCTATCTTCAGACTCGTCTTCCGTCTTCCTCTCTTCAGAGTCAGAAATACCATATCATCATCTTCACTCTTCCGTCTTCGTCAGTGACTCAATTCATCGTCTCTTTAGTTCGACTTCAGCGTGCAATCTATGTTCAATTCGACTTTTGCCTGCAATCTCTGTTCGACTTCGACACTTCAACTGCCTCCCGATAGTGAACTCTGAATTCCGACCGGTTCCGGCGGAGAGGGCTGAGTATTCTGGCGTTGAGGAGTGGTAGCCAGAGTCGAGATTTGCGGTGATGCAGTGGTGCGACTGGAGAAGAGGTAAGGAGCCGTTTTTCCTTTTTCTTTTCGTTTTTGGATTTTGGGTCTTTTAGTTTCTTTTCCCTATCTCCGGTGAGCAGTGAAGTATGGAGGCGAGCGGTTGATTTCCCTTTGTCGTTCATAGTTTTCTAGCCGAAGGTCGATTGTGATATTGGACTAAAGGTGAGAAATGAGTTTCTCCCTTT
>JAYMSP010007151.1:0-10417 GCA_036897095.1 Plantago elongata
ACTTCAGTTTCAGTTCAGTTCAGTAAATTTCAATTAAAAATAACTTTAATTTGGTGAGAAGATGGGCGATATTGAGAAAATGGAGTAATAATATATATGTTGGTAATATGGATTAAGGCTCTATTTTCTTCAACTGGAATTTATTGAACTGAATTTAATTTAACTGAACTGGATTGAATTGAAGTAAGGTATAAATTATAACTAAGTCGAGTTGAACAGAATTGAATTTAACTGAACTGAAGTAATTTTAAGTTTAATTGTTTGTTATCTTCAATTGAGATTTATTGAACTGAATTTAACTGAATTGAACTTAAATGAACTGGACTAAAGTGTAGTACAAATTATAACTATGCAGGGCAGAACAGAACTAAACTAAATGGAACTGAACTGAACTATACTGAATTTAACTGAACTAAAATAATTTTAAGTTAAAGAGAACATAGCATAATATCGTGAGAATACATGGTGTAATATACTTGGAACATGGATCAATATGGTGAAAACATGGATGAAAATGCAGATAAAATGGTCTTTAATCTACATGAATATGGGTAAATGTTGGAATTTTTTTATTAAAGTGTTTATTGTCTTTAATTACTCAATTCGGATTGAAGATGAATGAGAAATTAATGCACAAATAAACCACTTGTAATTATTAATACGAAGGTATTCGCAATAAAGTTGAGATAAATTCCGACAAATTAAATGTAAATATATATAGATGAAAATGTGTGGGATAAGAGGTTTGAACTTGGTAACTCATGGAACACCTTGAAAGTTTCTTGAATCAAGGAAAAGTAAAAAAAATAGCAAAAGTTGTGACTCTTGAATATTGAATTCATGACATGCTGATTGGTAGGGGTTGTGACTTTCCAATTAAGCCATGCAATTATTTGTGAAGATATGTTGAACTATTTACCTATGTACTCTCGAGTGCAGAGAGTTTTGGCCGAATAATTGCATTAATTCATTTCAAGTTTTATACATCAACATATAGGGTCCCCCACTTCATTTTAAAGTGATCATGAACAAACTTTGAAATTAATCTATCCAATCCACCCATTAGCTTTATTTTATATTATAGTAGTTTGTCGTAGTTAGTGTTTAGTTCTAGAACTTCAATTCGTCAATGTTGTTCTATATTGGAAGATTATTTATTACGTAAATTGTAAGCACCAGCACGGGACAAATAAAGTCTTAAGAACTGAGGGTCACCCTATGATCTGCAGTATAAATATTGTTTATTTTGTTTTTATGTTGAGCTGCATATTTCCATCTTCAATTCACTACCCAGCCACTAATATATACGAAAGATATCCAACAATAATCACATACCACCGAAGAGTTGTTGGGAACAAACATATTGATTGTGTTGTATACTTTTGTTTGATTTGTGAAGGATATAATTGTTTTTAAAAAAAAACATGTGTATGTTACCAATTAACATGGTTCGTATGGTTGGACCATATATATTTGCATTTATATTTATGTTTTGAAACTCGGCGGAACGACCCGGGTCAACCGTACTCGGAAGGTACACCGATTCGAAAATTCATAAAATTCGGGAAAAAACGTCACCTGGTAAAATTCCAGGTAAATCGGTAAAAACTCGACAAAACTCGACAAAAAGTTCGGGTTAGGTTCAAACTCTAAACATCAACTTTTCCTCCTTTTGTCTTCTTCAAAATGTCTCCAATCTCTGGCAATATGTTCAATGTCGCTTGACTCTTCCCTCCGTCGTCTTCTTCTAATTGTCTTGCTGTGAATTTTACTTCCATTGGTTTCTTGCTTTGGATTTTCGGCGTAGCCATGAATCCGAGCTTGGAGAAAACAAAGATGGTGGGTTTCATTGAAATATTTGATATGGAAGCTCCATTGTGATGGATAGGATTGGAGAAGACCGGAGAAAATTCGGGGGAGATGAAGTACATAGTATAGAGTAGATTAATGAAGTCAATCATTTAATTACCTTGACGGGTGGGGGTTGGGGTGTCTTCTTGAGTTATAATAGTAATGTGAGAAAAATATGAAGAGTTAGTAATAGTTAGGAAATGAGTAAATATGTATAAAAAATAAACAAGCACTTATATGGAATTGAGGGAGTATAATTATAATTAGAAATAATTTTATTTTACAGTTAAATTTTTTAGCTCACTTTTACTTTGTACTAAAACCTTCTTCTTTTTTTTTTTTTACCACTTTGCACTAAAACGTTTCAAAAACTTTCAATGTAACACAAATGTTGCATGAAAATTTGCTCAATTTTACTCTTAGTTGATAGTATTATATCCCTGTCATTATTTTGTGTTTTGTTATTAGCATCGTTCATGAATGACATTAGACTATACCTTGGGGTTCATGATTGCGTTTGTACTTGTTTGCATGCCTTTTTTTTCCAATTCTTATTCATATATGATTGATCTCATTGATGTTAACAATAAATAGTTGCATTGAACAATATAAGCATCCATGAGCAGCAGTGTTCATAGGTGTCTTCTTGGACGTTTCTTATTGTTCAATGCCAATATTTCTTTGAAACATCATCAAGATCAATCGTACATGAGTCTTTAATCTCATTTTTGTCATTCATGTACTATGTTAGTGAAGAAATTAATAATAAAAACACCGAACAATGAAGGGGTATAATACCGTCAATTAAGAGTGAAATTGAGCATATTTTTATACAAACTTTGTGTTACAGTGAAAATTTTTGAAACGTTTTTAGTGCAAGGTGTAAGAAAAAAAAGGTTTTAGTGTAAATTCAAAGTGAGCCAAAAGGTAAAAGAGGAAAACAAAATTTGCTCTTAAAATTATAGAATTTAAAAACATATATGGAATTGAGGGAGTATATTATTTTTAATTTTAAATTTTAAATTTATATTAATAGGTCGATCCGGTTAAATCTCCCTCGGTAGGTAGTCCAAGTCGAATGTAGGGTCCGAGTTTCAAAACATAGATTTTTATAGTTAACATAAACCAACACTCAATGATTAATATTAGATGAATAAGGACTATAAGGGACATGGTGTTCAACGTTGTTCACATAATGATCATCTTATTTTTTTGATTAATTTATTTTATCATGTATTTTTTATTTATTATTAAAAGTAAAATATACCAATGGGTTAGTACTAGTGGATTTTACGGATAAAATAGTGCCGTGTCTACCCAACTACCCGAGTGTTTGTTTCACTACAACAAACTTGGTTTTAGTGACCATAAAAAGTGTTATTGATTGTTATATTTGGTGACATATTTAGATTTAATGACCTTAGCTAGGAAGTGTCACTTCAAGAGGGGTGGCTAATTCTATAATGTCCTAGTTTATTGTATAGTGACATCTTTTTCAGTGTCCAATTAACTATTTTAACCAACAATTAAAATAGTTACTGTAGGAGGAATTAGTGACCATTGAGAGTGTCACTACAAATCGCATTCACTCCATTTATGAATGTTACTGCACCTCACTATTGTAACACAAGTGTCACTTCCCATTAATACCGTGACACTTTCAAGATTCATGTTTTCAACATTATTCAACCATTCAAAATGTCAAAGTAGTCTTGTATCAGTGACATCCAAATGTGCTCCGAAGTAACTATTTTAAGTCCCTTTCGGATGTCACTATACTAAGTCGTAGACACTTGTAGCGTGTGTCAAATATTGATTTTCTTTATTACAATAAATGCGAGTCCTATGTAAAATAAAATTTTATTTTAATTAATTATTTAATATAAAATTAAAAATATATCGACATACATAAATTAGACGGAAAACAATAAAGCAAGACCAATATATATGATAAGAGGGAATTCATTCATAAACCAATAATACATTTCCAATAATGTTTGCATTTCAAAACCAGTGATGTGCACTATCACATAATTGTCATATGCTAAAATATAAGAAAAATAAATAAACTGCAGAAATATCTTCATAGGTATCCAAATTTCTCAATAAATCTTGTACATCAACATCTACTAAGTTGCTTCTCTATGAACTGCACGTGCCAAAACAAGAATGAAATAGGATTATATGACAACATAAAACAAATGGAACAAACAAGAATGTGAATTCCCGTATGACATAAACAAAAAACATTAACAGAAGAAATAACACCCATAAATTTTATAAATCTTCGGATTAACAAACATGATCATATTCACTCCAAGTCAAAATGTCAATTCAGAATGGCAAATAAACAAACCTGGAATGATTTCCGGCTCTTAGAACTCAACACTTGTCAATTTAGTGGACATGTACGTCAATTTAGTGGACATGTACGTCTCAACACTCGTTATTTTCAAATCAAGTGGAGTCTTGTATTTATAATGTACACAAGATCCTTATAAAGCTTCAACATGCCTCCGATTTCCTCCATATTCTAAGGTAAAGATATCGATTTAGACCATTCTTCTTTAAATAAGATCATCTCTTTGATTTCATTCCTTATTTTAGTCGTTCTTTGGTTTCCTTCTTTGTCTTTCTCTCTTTGATTCACAAGATCTTGTCTTCTTTCCATAACATGTATACTACGCTGAAGTATAGTTGTCGAACTAAGTTTAAATTAGTGAAGGAAGACAATATTCCTTAAAAAGGTTCTTGTATCCAAAAGGGCTATTAAGTGAATTGTTGATGTAACGTCGTATATAAAAACAGTGCACTAATACATTGATCCATGTATTTTTACTTTTTCAACCTATGTTTTGAAAGCCGGATCGGGCCGGCCGGCCCGACCGGTTCGACCGTAAAACCGGTGGCGAACGGTCCGTTGTAGCCGTTTCTCATAAACCGCTAAATAGCCGTTTCCCAGAAAATCGTTCGAGCCGGCGGAAAATCGGACCGAACCGGCAAACCGGGAAACGGCCGCCATCCGAGCGGTTCAAAAAAAAAAAGCCCTAAATTACCAACTATGTTTCTTCAGTGGAGAGCTAAAACACCGAACCACCATGGCGGCTACATCTGAATCCGTCCAATGCTTCAGCAGAAAGAAGTTAATTTGTTAGCTGGTCAGATAGTTTTTTTTTTAAAACAAGTTAATTTGTTAGCTTCTTAAATCAACTATATTTTCACCTAACTTATTTAAAAAGTTGTACATTTATGTAATGAGTCTTTTATAAAAAAAGTTCATGCACTAATCGTAAACAGAGACTTCAAAGATAAACTTGCAGCATAGAGCTTGTTTGGGAACACCGATCTGAGTTTTTTTACCAATAGAGCTTGTTTGGGGGAACACGGGTCTATGAGTTCTTTTTGACCTTGTAATTGTGAACATCATAACTAATTATTACATCTAACATAGTTTTTTTTATTCAGTAAGACATAAATAAGTCGGAGTTTGAAAGAGTCCATTTAAGTGGTTATTAACTAATCATTACTGCAACAATTACACCTGGTTTCTCTGGCACCTCTTACTAAGCTTCTTATAGTTTTCCTCCTAACAATTAACAACCAAGACACATCATCATAATTATCTCTCCGAAGTGTAGGCTAGGTTAACGAGCTACTTTTTAGCTAGACACCTCATCGAACGAGCTGAATCGAGCCCTAATAACTCTATCTCTCAACATTTGGACATATTTTCCAATATAGAAAAACATGTTTTATTTGTCTTCCTAAAATGTCACGAGGATGTAGGCCAAAAGGAATTATGAAGTGGTGGATATAACCTTGTGATAGCTTTCAAAACTATTACTTATTTGGCTAGTCAGCCAAAGGTAATCCTCACGTATCATTCCTGTCTTTTTGACAACGGGGACGGTCTGTCGAAAATCTCCCCAAAAAACTACAGTCTTTACGTCAAATAACTTTGCTTTTCTTGTTAGGTCACGGAGGAGGTCATCTAGTGCCTCTATCAGCTTTGCCGTTCGCTATTGTTGCCTCGTCCCATATTATCAGCTTTGCTTCGATTATTAGGAGGGCATCGTCGCTTTGTTTTCTTATTGAGCAAGATACTTTATCATCGATCTCTAGTGGCAATCCAAATCTGTTATGCGCAGTTCGTCCTCCCAGTAAAAGGGATACTGCTACACCTGAAGAAGCTACGGACAACACTATTTGATTTTTCGACCTCACATGCGCTAGCAAAGCTCTATATAGAAATGTCTTTCCTGATCCACCGGGGCCTTCGAGGAAGAATGTCCCTCCATGTTCTCCATTGACTGCAGTTGTTATCTCATCAAAAGCTTTCTTCTGGGAGGAGTTAAGAAGCTTCGATGCATTCATGTATGCTTCTGAAACTGGTATTCCGACCTCGCTGTTGTAGTTCCTCGAACTCCTCTCTTCTCGAGTGCCTCTTACGTTGTGAGGGACGATATTGTAATCATTTATTGATCGGTTGCAGTTCTCTATGAACACATCTATGAATCTGAGGGAGTTGTTATATGCTTCATCTTTTGTGGAAATAGGCCACGACATCTCCAAGCACTCCCTTGTCTATAAGTTCTTCCTTCAGCCTCTTGTTCTTGGCATTGAAAACTCTTGTTAATAGATGCGGCATGTTTTGTGCCTCTTCTCCAGGTAATAGCTCATCTTGGATCTTTTTCCAATTTTTGTTACATGTCATTGTTATGAAGAAGTCTGGTTTACCGTACTTCTCCACCAATGTTATAGCGGTCATGTATCTGCAATTCATATGTCTAGGACTTCCACCGTGGGAGCTTGGCAAATATATTCTTCTACCTATGTCGTCCGTGCTTATTACTCCATCGAATGCTACGGTATCACTAATTCCTTGGAGTGTATCAACTCTTATTTGTGTCTGTTGCCGAATGAAGTCCAGTCGCCGGGTTTCCAACTTTATGTAGCTGTCAATGATAAATTGTTGTGCTATTCTTTCGAATAATGCTTGTTGTGTCTGACCTCCTTATTTTGAACATGTAGCAGTAGTATTCTTGTACCGAAACATTTTTTTTATTCTTGATGTTCCGTTGTAAATCTGCAAGTATCAATAAGTATGTATTGGTTAGTGCATCTTGTATTTGACTTGATTTTTATTTAAATGAAGTGGCTCATATTGAATTGTGGTGGAATATACTTACTTTGATCTTCTTCCTCCAGTGGTGATTCACCAGAGACGTGGGCGGTGGCTGATGTGGTGGCTTCTCGAGTGCAATATATTTTCTCTCATCTTGGTCCACATCTATGGTTTGAAAACCGATTGGGCCGGCCGGCCCGACTGGTTGAGCCGGGAAATCGGTGCCTACCGGTTGGTTGTATGACATAAAATTGCTCGAGCCGGCAGAAAGCCGGACCGAACCGACGAACCGACAAACTGCCGACTCGAGGCGGTTGAGAAAAAAAAAGCCCTTTTTTGCAATTAAACATCCTGAAATTAGAAATCCAGCCCTAATTCGATTTCTTCTTCTTTTTCGTCTTCGTTTTCTTCTTTCCAGCCGCCATACCTTTCGATTTGAGGTTTTTGTAGAGATCGGAAGGGGTGGAGTGGTGCCGCTTGCCGGCGGAAGGCGGTGGTGATTTGAAGATGACTCCGGGGAACTCCGTGTCCGTGGAGATGAAGGGGAAGTCGTCGATGAGGTGTGAGATGAGATCCAATTCTGATTTGAGGTTTCCTGCCCATACTTCACGGATTGTGATTGGATCGGTGGTTTTCGTGAAGAGAAGGCGGAAGAAGAGGACGACAAATTGGAAGGAGACAATATATGTGAATAGGGTTGGAGTGTTGTGAAAGTTTGATGGGTATTGGTTTCTGATGTAACCGAAGAAGATCGAATAGAAAGGTGAAGAAGTCGAGTAGTATGAGGCGGCAGCAGGAGGCAAATAGAAGAAAGAAGAAGGGCGGCAGAAGGAGGCACTCTATTAGGTATAGGAGACTGGAAGCTGTCCTCTAGTTAGGCCCTATATAATATGCATAAATAAGCCCTAATTCTTTTTCCTTAAAATATTCTACCTATAAAAAAATAACTTTGGCCAGTATTTCTATACCAATAGGTATTTCTATATTAATTATTCTAGTATAAAACTAATAAGTAAAATACAAGAGTATGACCTTTTTATGCGTTAGTCTTCCTTTCTACCCTTTCTGATTCTATTTATAAATAAGGAGTTATATTATAGTTTTAAGATGGCTTGTTATAATTTTAAATGACAATCTAATATCATTAAACCATTATTTCAGAGATACTACTTAAACACCAATAAATAAATTTAAAATAAACTACTTGATACATTCAATCATTACAATATTGAAACATACAATCATTTAAATGTTTTAAAACATCTATTTTCATAGAAAAAATGCAATAGATGTTCATTCGGTGATTTTTATTGCAAAATGCAACCCAAGCTTGTTAAAATAGGACTTTTCCGGTTAAACTCGTTCGTGAACTTCGACATTGCCTTCTTGTTGATTTTGTTCTTGTGCCTGTTGCTTCAATACTCCAATGAGACATTTGACAAACCCATCATCAAACTCGATGCCAACCTCATCATATGCTTAAAACATTCACTAACCGGCTTAGAACCATAACAAGTATCATCAAAACTATCACATCCGTGCTTAAAAACAAAGAACTAACATGCAACACAAACTAAAACGGTAACATTAATACGAAAAACTATAAAAGTTCCTATAAAATATAACAAAACATTTGTAAAAAATCAAATAATAAATATATCTTATAAGCTAAAACACTAAAGTTGATGCTTAAAACTACAACAATGAATTCTAAAACTATGACATATGCATACAAACAATACCATATAGAAATATATAACATAAGTTAAATATAGTAATATTAATGCTAAAAACCATACCAATTTGTTTTACAACTATATCAATGACTCTTAAAACAATAATATACCCCAAAGATGCAACCAAAGTTAATACCAATATTGATGTTCAAAATCATAACAATGCATATTAAAACTATAACAGTGCCGTTCAAACTTATAACAAAGCATTTGTGAAAATCAAATCATAAATATTTCACCAGAGGCTAAAACACTAACGTTGCTACTTAATATTATAATAATATGCCCTGAAACTATAACATGTGCGCTAAAATAATAGTGTGCTGAAACATTCAACACAAGCTAAAAATCATAGCCATTATGCTTAACACTATATGTAACTCTAACTCTTAAAATCGTAACAATACACCAGATAACATCATTCAATTTTCAGTGTACGGATTTCAGATAGATTCAGATATGGAAACTTATATCTCAAAATCACCGAAAACCAAAAAATAAAAGGTCACATTTCACTTTCAAATGAGATTTTAATGAAAAAAGGGGATGGATTGTTGATTAAAACCTTTTAACAACTAGATTCGCTAAAAATCTGGCAAGATCCGGTGGAAATTCTGTGAGATTCAACGGAAATCTAGTGAAACTGCGCGTGAGAAAGATAAATTGACTTGGAGCACCATATTCTCCGACCGAGGACATGTTTCCGGCAATGATTCCGGCAAGTATGTGGAGAGTGATGAGAAAGAGAGGGAGAAGATAAAAGGAGATGGATGTTTCTCTCACTAGGACTTTTTTAGAGAGATAAAGATAGTTGGGTTGTGTGATTTGTGTGATAATATGTTATTTATTTAGGTATTTATAAAGAATATGTGATTTTTTTATTGTGGGAACCGAATTTTTTCTATAGATTAGAAAAATCTCCTCTTTTACCATACTTAATCTTTACTTAATTATCTCATCTGGCCCAAATTATTTCTCATTGAACTCTCATTTTACTACATTTCAATTTAATTACTATTTATCTATTTGAAACTCAATTCAAATTCAGTTTCAAATGTATAAAGGTTTATTATATTTTATTCAAAAAAATACTCCATAAATAATTTACTGAGATAGTCTAAAGAAAGATCAATTTTTCCAATAGATATGAAAATTCTGCTTTTTTTATAACTAGTACTAACCCGTGACAATGTCACGGTATAGTTTACTTTTAATAATAAATTAATAATAAGGAAAAAAATAAAATAAATCAATCGAGAAAAAATAGTGAAGTCAAACTTATGTAAACAATGTTGGTCATAATGTCGGCGGGTCTTCAATTATGCTAACTATATAAACCATAAGAATACTGCTCATAACATATATGATTTTAAAGGGATATGGTCCAACATTTATCCATTCGAGATCCGACGATTGATAATATATAGTTTGTATCGGGTCTTATTGTACTGACATGTTAATTAATAGTAACATAGGAGTACATGTTTTTCTCTAAATTGTATCTCTCAAATCTGAACCAAAATTCAACGCAATCAAATGGGTTGTTCCCAGCAACCCTGCGGTCTCATGTGCCCACCACACATACAAAAAGATTCTTATTCTATAAATTTCGCTTTTTTTTTTGTTGTTGTTTTTTCAACTCCACGGTGGTATGTGTCACATCATAACACCAAAGACAAAAAAAAATATTTTACAAATATAATTT
>JAYMSP010007152.1:0-10416 GCA_036897095.1 Plantago elongata
GGTGGGCTCTTTAGGCGGGAAATCTCTCATCATATTTTCTTTACTTATTGATTTGCGTAAGGGGTTGGGTGGGGCGGATAAAACAACAACCATAACATGTGAAACTATGTTTATAGAATACGATTGTACTTTTATATGTGGTAGGGGTGACCGCATATCCCGTGGGGGTTGTTGGGAACCATCCATATTGATTGTGTTGCATATTTTTTTTAGTTTTTTCGTGTTTGAAGGATATAATATTTTTAAAAATATGTGTTGATACAAATTAACAGATCAAGTACGATAGGACCAAATATAAAAGTGTATTCGTCATAACGAATTGTTTAACTTTTTCTATCGTTAACATAAAAAAACTCAATGATGTATTATTGGATGAAGAAAGAGTACCCATCGACACCACGGCCCACGTTTTTACAAGTAATTAATTTAGATTATCTTATTTTCTTAAGTAATTTATTTTATCATTCTCGTTTACTGATACTGGTGCTTTCTGGAGATGATCTTATAAGTAATATGGAAGGAAATTTCACCAGAGCAGTGCAACTTACCTTGGTATAATGAATCATAATATGACTGAAGTAATGACTCTTCATTTAGAATTAAAACTTTGTGGACATGCATAATTTTTTTCCATTTTCATTCAAACTGATTCTAAATTTCTCCTATCTTGTATTCACATGCAGGATGCAGCAACACCCCCACCAACACATAGTACTTGAGGATATTAGGAAACAACTAGCACGTATGACTATGCATGAAACCAAGTTCATCTACAGAGAAGAAAATTTCGTAGCTGATATTTTGGTCAAAGAAGGAAGTAAAAGAACTTTGGGAAACACTTTTAGTAATATGGCCTGTAGCCAATATTTGACTCTTAGATGTAATAGTTAAAGACTCTATTAGTTGTGTTAGACTTATTCCGGCTTAAAGAAACTTAATTTAAAAAAAAGAAAAGAAGAATAATGATAATCTAGATGATACATAAAACCACCATATAAATCACATGAATGTCGTATTAGTGGGTTACCCTTCTTCATTTAGTATACTCACTTAAAGTATTATTTGCTTGTAAATTGTAACCCTCTAAAAGGCAATATAAAGGTGATCATTACTATCAAGCTACTAGCTAGGTAGATATAATTCGACGTGAGCTAGAGATTGTATTTGACTCTATAAGGAATTGTCTTATTTAGATCATAATGGAAAATGCCAAAGCTTAACTATTGGATATTACGAGGTTAAATAGAAAAGATTCATAAATTATAACTGGATAAACTTATATGGTATCATCTACTCCATAAGGTGTCTGCATGCATCGTATATGGATTAAAATGGCGCAACACACTACCTACATCATCAACTTACGTATATTTGGTCAACACCGTATTATTTGATCTACGTACCTGAGTATTCTATTTATTTTGTATTTGTTTTACCATAGATTTCTTTCTTTATCTTCTTAGAATCATAGAGAACATTTACTATTAACATAACACCACCGTGAAGGCATATTGCATTCGAACTAATCCACTTATTCTTAGAAACCTATCACAAATTTAAAAAGATGAAAACTAATCCAATCCACTTTGACATTCAGACAAATGATCAATACGGAATTGTATATCATAAAGTTCAATATACAGTTAATATTTTAATATTTTTCAACTGTAAAATGTTTGAACTTATACAAATGCGAAACTAAATAATCTATTTAACATAAATTGAAGGTTACCAACTATTTGGTCAAACTTGTTTCGAAACCTAAACTAATCCATACTTACTACTTGCTAGACCTTATGATCAAATTTGATATTGTGGAGTGTATTTGACATTTTGACACTATATGAAAGCATAAAAAAAGCCTATAAAGAGAGGTTGATAAGCAAGCGAGAGATGAAAGAAAGTCCACTCTTTCTATCTTCTACATCTTTATATATCTTATATCTTATATCTATCACTTAAACAACATACAAGCCAAGCACCACCGACCCTTATTAGTAGCAAATAGACATTATTCCGTGGAGGCTTTACCCTCAACCGTCAAACATACAACACCTCAATTCTATAAAGTCGCACTGCCTATCACATTTACGAGGAGAAAAGAAAGATAATCCTCATTCACCCAAAAAACTTGCAATTAAAAAACGCGTTTTTTCTTCATCATCCTTGCCTTCGTCTCACTGTCACACACTCTGTACACACGCCTCAACTCCACACAAGAAAACAAAAGGAAAAAGATGAATGTTTCTTTTGAAGAAAATTCTCAAGGGTTAGAAGCAGCTTGAGATTCTTTCTTGTGGTTGTTGTTGCTGTTGTTGTGTAAGTGGTGACTGCAAGATCGTTTATCATTTCATAAAACTGAGGGTTGAAAAAGATGAGGATTTTGAAGACAGTTGCTTCGTCAGATTTCGGTGGATTATTGGTTGTGGAAGCTTATCCGAAAAGGTATTCTTCCAAGATCCCATCTGATTTGGTCCTTTTCTTGGGCCTTGGCTTCATTGATTGGTAACGTTTTAGTATACATACATACACACTTTCTTCTCTTTTCTTGAAATTTCATCATCATCCTCATCATCATATCATATGATAAGCAGATTTAGTTTCGATTGGGTTTTCTGATATTCGATGGCTCTGATACAATTTCTCTCCCCTGAGTTTGGAGGGTTTCGTGTGATTCTTGGGTTGGGTTCAGATGTTGTCTTCAAATACACCTTTTTAATCTAGTCTAGTAGTTCAATTAAGATCTTGTTTGCCTTTCATCCTTGTTTGTTTTCGTGAGACAAGGGTAAAAGTACCAAGTTTCGTCCTTTTTAGATTTGTACATCTGGGTATTTGATGGAAATGATGATGGAGGTGTTTATATAGAGATAGGTCTTTCCTATTGAAATTAACCTTCCCCACACAAATATTATACCTTTGCCTCAGACAAGCTTGGATAGCAAGTGGTACTAGTTATAGTTTGTTTAGATTAAATGATGGGAGATGCTCTAATGACTGCTTTCTTGGAGAATCACATTCATCACCCTTCAACGCTTTTAGCCATGGACTCAAGTGCCTCGTCTACTCATGACGAATTGGATCTTGAAATGAATCCCCATGTTGTTTCTACCCGTCCTCCCGATATCAATTTACCCCTCTCAGCGGAGCGAAGCCCCCCTCAACAGCCTTGGAACCCTGAACATTGTGATATTCTTGATGTTGGTCTCAGTACTCAGATTTACGAGACTGAGACCTATCTTAATACCGTTCCTAAGGCTGGGCGGAAGTGTGCGAAAAGAGTTGATAGCATTTGGGGTGCTTGGTTCTTCTTCAGTTTCTACTTTAAGCCGGTGATTAAGGAGAAATCGAAGGCGAAAATAATACGTGATAGCAATGGTCTGTCCGGATTTGATAAGACGGATCTGCAGCTGGATACCTTCATGGTTCAGCATGATATGGAGAATATGTACATGTGGGTCTTTAAGGAAAGGCCTGAGCATGCTCTGGGTAAGATGCAGTTGCGGAGTTACATGAACGGGCATTCTCGACAAGGAGAGCGTCCATTTCCGTTCAGTGTCGATAAAGGTTTCGTTCGATCCCACAGGATGCAGCGAAAGCATTATAGGGGTCTCTCCAATCCTCAGTGTGTTCATGGCATCGAAGTTGTATCCTCTCCGAATCTTATGGTGGTTGATGATGAAGATCGGAAAAGATGGGTTGAACTCACTGGAAGGGACCTCAACTTCATGATTCCAACTGAAGCAAGTGATTATGGTACATGGAGGAATCTTCCCAACACTGAGTTTGAACTTGAGAGGCCACCAGCTCCGGTCAAGGCGAATAGCAACTCACACTCTAATTCAAAGAAGTTGCTTAATGGATCGGTGCTAAATTTGTCAACTCAGACATCCAGCCACACCAACGGGGATGTTATGGATCTTTCACCTCCCGGCAGTAAAAGGAAGAAAGATACATTGTTTCCCCAAGCTAACGAAGAAGAATGTTATTTGGGTGTGACTGCTCCCGTTCAAGTCCCTGATTTGCAAATTCACCCTAATGAACCACAGTGGTTAAACGAATTCAGCGGTGTGCTTAGGAATGCTTATGGGCCCGTCACAGCGGCCAAAACAATCTATGAAGATGAAGCAGGCTACCTTATCCTAATCAGCTTGCCGTTTGTTGATCTTCAGAGAGTGAAGGTTTCCTGGAGGAATGCACCAACGCATGGCATAATTAAGGTGTCTTGCATAAGCACATCACTGGCGCCTCTCATCAAGAGGAACAAGAGGACATTCAAGCTGACAGATCCGTCCCCCGAGCACTGTCCATCCGGAGATTTTGTACGTGAAATCCCACTTCCGACCCGAATCCCTGAAGAAGCTAATATAGAAGCATATTATGATGGACCTGGAACCGTGCTGGAGATACTCGTGCCAAAGCTCTGCGGAGGACCTGAAGAACACGAGGTTCGTGTCTGTCTCCGTCCTCACCATGGGACTAACGATCTGATGCTGACCTGAAGTCCGATGACTTGGTGCAATAATATTCGTCCTGGCATTTTCTTTTAAGTTGTTTTTTCTTATGACTTTATTGTAATTGTAATACTGGAATAGGAATGCTTATGCCATTATGATGTTGTGTATTGCTAGTTCTTGTAAGTTCATTATTATGGATAATCTGAATATTCAACAATAATTGAAAAATGCACTTGTTTCCGCATCATTTTAATTATATTTCTATTGTACCATTACAATTATTACACTTGCACATGCTTGTTGCTGTGTTTGTTGAATGAACTGGTGTAGCATGATATGTGCCCTAGTGTATAAAAATGTAAGTTAAAATTGCATACCAATCGGTTATTTTAAAATTGATAGAAATCGATTTGAATTGGAAAATGTCCACTTCAATAGTTTATTTTGTATCTTTTGTTGAAAAGTGCTAGCGGGATTTAATTGTTTTGTTTATACACACTATTATTGACCAAACGGTGCATAATTGTATATGTGCATCTGGCAAACAAGCTACATAGTGATATGCTTATAAGTTGATATGATGCATCTTATCTTTCTGGAATTGAATAACCGAGAAAAGCTGATACGTGTCGTAATAGATGGCGGCTCGTGTACAATAAATATCTTGAACATGAGGAATCGTTAAAGGTCAGTCAAGAGATAATAGACAAATAAATAATTAATTAAAGAATGGGAGTATGGGACTAGTTCACATTTGAGGTGATATGAGGTTTGAAATACAGGCGGGTCTACGGTGTGTTTATCATGATGTGTTATTGTACTTATGGGGCTTAGTGGGCTCTACTTATCACAAATGATAACCAAGAAATCAACATTTTGAAGCAATAATTGAAGATATTGGGAATCTTCTTCCTCCATATGGGAGTGGGATTATATTGCAAGTATACAAACAGTTAGTCATGGAGATTAGCTAGCTAGGTCCTGCTTAATAATTGAGGATAATGGGGTATTATCAAGGACCTTTTACTGTTGTTACACTTGGAGGTTACTGTGTCTCATTTGTTGATGGAAGTTGGTTTTGTTCATGCTTGATCACAACTTATAACCAACCGTCACTAGTACAAGTCTACTTTGATTTCGACTTGCACTACTAAAGGGTGTTGGGGAACAATTGGTGCCTGGGTTTTGGGAGAGAAAATTTTGGAAACTGCGATCAGATAGACATAGTATGTAACTGCGATCAGATAGACATAGTATGTAGAAGGTAGTATTTCGTAATAGGTAATGAATTAGAATCTCATGAGCGCGGTAGTCTGGTAGAATGTATTTTAACGATTATTTCTATGTGTATATTAAAAGGTAAAAATTCAAGATAATTCTAACATTTTATATTGGAGAATTTATAAATCGTTGGACCACTGACTTTCATAACTTTTAATAAATTTGATTTGTTTGTCGGGATGAAATTCTATCATTTTTATTTAATTTTACTATTTATAATAAAAAACTTTCGCTACTTATAAGTAGGAATCAATCTAAGTGTTCTTAATATTTCTTTTACGTTATTATTCTCATATATCAAAGTAAACCGTTAATTCTTTTAGATATTTTTAAGAGTGTCATCGTAACCTGTTGTGTTTCCAATTAAATTGTTTCTTAGCTTGGTGTCTTTATGCTTAAAATTTTAAACTGTTTTGGCATGTCAAATTCTAAAGCAAGAGAATAAAAATCACATCATCTTAGTGTAAATTAAGTGAATCTACTAAACAATTGAGGAAAACACAGGTTAGTTTACAAGTATTCACTATTCGAATGTTCAAATTTTTCCATGAAAATTTTCTGGTTTCAAAATCTTTATGTATTCATTTTGTCCTACCTACTAATAAAGTGTCAGTATATTGATTTATTAATGTCGACTTTAGTCAAATTAAAATTACATTTATTTACACCTAAAATATGTTTAAATTAATTCTAACATATGGTGATAATATAATTTATCTTTTTGAGAGAATACTTCGATAATATAATTGTTATCACATGTAGTACTATTTTTTATTATATAATATAGGAGTAATTTATAAAAAAATGTAACGTACCTTGAAAACTTAAATGGCATATTTTTGGTGGGAATGATGGAGCATTAGCTATCGATGCAACTTATTCCGGTGGTCCATTTTAACTGATTGAGATGCTGGTGAAGCAACGATTAAAGAATTTATGGAATCATTGATACAGAATTTAAGTAGTCCTTCTCAATTGAAATTGAAACTTTTTTATATAAAATGTTCGATTTAAGTGGAAAGATGACCGCTCCAGCAATATAACAAATAGGGCCATAACCTCCCTCTACTAAAACTAACTAAAAAGATAGTTAATAATTGAAAAGTTAGGTTCTGTTTACCATTACGTTTTCAGTTAGTTTTTCAGCTTTATGAACTTTTTTAATAAAAAGCTTGTTACATAAACGTACAATTTTTTAAACAAGCTAGTTGGTTTGACAAGCTAACCAAGTCAGCTTGGTGAAAAAGAAGCTATGTAACTAGCTACCAGTTAATTATTCAGCTACCAGCTACCTTTTCAGTTAGTTTTGCTATACAGGATCTTAACTGGTAGCTGAAAAGGTAGCTAGTAGCTTGTCAGGTAGTTTATTTTTTCAAGAAACTAATTTAATTAGCTTTTCAAATCGTTAATTTATTTAAAAAACTGCACGTTCATATAAAATAATTTTATAAACTTTTTTGTAGAATTAAGAAGTTAACTGAAAATTTAGTGGTAAATCGTCATTGGAGTCAGAGTGCATCATGCTTTTGTGAGTGCATCTCGAAAGAAAGGCACTCCCAATCACCAAGAATCACGTGTAACTTTTTTAGAGCCTCTGGTTTTTCTTATGAATGAATGATACAGATCGATTTTGTTGAGAAAGTGGAGTGGATACCTTACCTCTCAATTCCTTTGGAACCTATTTATAACACAAAACGTTTAGATTGAGAATTTTATATAGTTAAGCTCGACATGAATATATGTAGCCCTAATTTAAAAATAATAATTTATATAAAATATAATTCACATTAGTTTTTTAGCTCGAAATTCAACGAATTTAACTTTTAAAATATAAAACATAATTCGACGCTCGATACGTCTAAAGACTTGACATGAAAAGTCTTTAAAATAATTATCAAACTTGTAAAAGATGCAGCGGAACTATAAGTAACTAAATTCACGAACAATACAAAATCTTCGAAATTATGAAACTTAAATAATTTCAAGATCTTCCTGATATTGTTACCGATCACTTCTCCAGCTACGCTCGCCACTCCGATCAACTCGACTTCAATACCTAAAATTGGTATTTAAAAAGGAGTCAGTCGTGACCACTGGCTGAACAAGTATACATGCACGTGCCATGACTTAAGTTTTATCTTCTTGTCTTTTAAGTATTTTAATCTGGGTTAATGCAATGCAACATGAGACTTGACTATAAACCCATGAATTTGTTCCCTTAAAATCTCTTTAACTTGAGCTTCAAACTTGACTTGAATTTTATTCTTAAAACGTCTTAAAACCATGACATGATCGAAAGTTCATTTGGCATCGTAAAATCCTACCGCAGTCTAGGATGACGTCTTTAAACTCTTAAAACACGGTTAGAGGCATTAATCACACTTTGCACGATACTTTTGAAATGCCATAAATACTTAGGGCGGTGGCTTACGAGCCCTTAAACGTTCTTTAAACTTTGAAATTTACATTACTTAAAACCTTTACTTATTCTTAAAATGAATGTGTGCTCTTTAAATTCTAATTTACGAATGTATGGTATTAAAGTATGTGATAAACATCGCAATATCATCATGGCAAGAAACTCACAAACAAATAAGCGAATTCAAAAGTAAAGCTCATATATACTAAACAGAATATGCAATGGAATATCAATCCATCTAACTGCAACACAATACTACAAGTACTTTGATACCATGTAAAACATGAGAAAGCAATTATAATTGGCCTAAAACATATTCTTCTTCTGTCTCATGGCAACACTAATATCATAATGGCAACCTGACTAGACCCATGTTGATTAACATAACAATAACGCCAAACACTTTGCAATACTAATCAACAATATTATTAGCATACTAATTAAGAAGCGTCTGTCATATATTGTACGTCCAAATTGACAAGTTCTCCGAGCATTCCATAACTATGTGCGCATGACTTGGTTAATTACCATTAATCTGTGCAATAGGTACTCAAAACATTTCATTACTCAGACAACCAAACGTTTAGCTAGGTTGAACATGAATTCAGAAATCAAAAAGAGAAACATGCATACATTATTTTATTGTAGGGGAATTGGTCGCAAGAGGCAACTAAGTGTGATTGCAAGAGGCAACTAAAAGAGAGTTAAAATGTTATGTGTTACAAAGTGTTAAGATAACTTTGAGCAACTAATTATTTAAGTTCCACCGATTGATTTTGCGTGTTCTTTAGCTCGTTGCGAAGTGGGATGCGCAAGCTTCGTAACGGTATAAGATACGTGAGGTAACCAATTCTAGGTGTATGCATGTTTTTCACATTGGAAACATATGGAAGGAAAGAGTGGTATAAATGTATTCTTGTGTTTATTCTAGTTCACAAGTGTGTTCCTATGCTGCGCTGGGGGGAGAAATTTTGAACTAAAAATTTCTAAGCAACAAATGTTCAAACAATTCATTTTACTGCAATTTTTCATAGAGCACAACTTTTGGCCTTCCATCTAATCTTCCAGATTGTTCCTCTTAAATGAGAAGATGTTTAATTTCAAAAATTGAAACCTCCCCACTACTGTTAATGTTAATGTGAGAATTAAAACATTAGTTACGAATTTTGGCTTAATGTCTATCTAGTCGTTACAATTTTTCTTAGCTATATATACCCCCAGTCCTCACTTGTTTGAGAATACTAGAAATTCTCCACTCCTCTCTGTTTTCCTTCTGCACTTTAGATATTCGAATGTTCTTCACCACAGAAGTTCGACAGAGCTTCTGCTCCTGAGCTTCCAGCGGTTGCTGAGATTGGGCGTGGTACCTTGGGAGCTAATTGTCCGAGTAAGGCTTGAAGCTTACTATAGGTGGACAAATTTAGCTTAAGGGGAAGTGGTCTCACTGCTGACTCGTTCAGGATTAAATCCAAGTTCTTTGTTTCTTGTTTTTTTGGTTTGTGATCAACCTACAATAAGTGTGATAGAGTTTCTTCTTTGTACTTTTCGATTACTCTTGTTACTAACAATTCTTGCAGCTACAATCTTAACCGGGTCCAACAATCTTAAGCTAAACTTTGTGTTTATTTTTCATAGTCCGGTTACTAATTTGCTTACTTGCCTGATTCCTTTAATTTATGGCATGGTAGGTTAGGTCATGTGAATCATAAAAGCTTACAAAAATTAATTTATCTTGACTTACTATCCAAATTTAACATTGATAAACAATACAAGTGTGAGACTTGTGTTGAGGCGAAATTAGCAAAATCATCTTTTTGTTCTATTGAAAGAAGTTCGGCGCCATTGGTTTAGTACATACTGATGTTTGTGATCTAAAGTATGTTCAATCACGAGGTGGTAAAAGTTACTTCATCACTTTTATCGATGATTGCACGAGATATTGCTATGTTTACTTAATGAGAAGTAGAGATGAAGCAATTGACATGTTTGTGCATTATAAGAATGAAGTTGAAAATCAACTTGGTAAGAAGATCAAAATGTTGAGGAGCGATAGCGGTGGAGAATATGAGTCTCCATTCGCTCAATTGTGTGCTGACAATGAAATCATTCATCAAACAACTACTCCTTACTCCCCTCAACAAAACGGGATTGCTGAGAGGAAGAATAGGACCCTTAAAGAGATGATGAATTCCATGTTGTTAGGTTCAAGGGCACCCCAAAATTTGTGGGGGGGGGGGGGGGGGGCAGCTTGTTTTTTCAAAA
>JAYMSP010007153.1:0-10416 GCA_036897095.1 Plantago elongata
GACTATTCAACCCTCCCCCCCCTTCCTCTAGTCTTTTCCTTTATTGTTATATGGACCAACATTTGTTCTTATTGGTTACTAAAGCTTTTAGCTCTCTTATTCGTGAGGCGGAGGGAGGGGAGGTGCATCGAGGTGTGGCTGTTACTCCTCAGGCACCAAGGATCTCTTTATTTGTGGATGATACTTTGATCTTTTGCCAGGCATCTACGGAGGCCGCAGATAAGATTGTGAGTATTCAGGGTAGGTATGGTTTGGCGTCAGGTCAGGTGATTAATCTGGAGAAGTCGTCAGTGGTGTTCAGTCGGAATGCTAGTGAGGACCTGGTAGTTGAGGTGAGGGAGAGGTTGTCGGTATGCGAGGTAGACAAACATGAGAAGTACCTGGGCTCCCTACGGAGATGGGGAGGTCGAAGAGGGAGGTGTTTGAGTGGCTTAGGGAGAGAGTGTGGCAGAGGGTGGAAGGATATGAGAATATACTTCTTTCTCGTGCGGGCAAGAAGGTTCTTATTAAAGCAGTTATTCAGGCTATACCTACGTATGTCATGAGTTGCTTTAGAATTTCGGACTCGTTAATTCGTGAGATGGAGTCAATTATTGCTAGGTTTTGGTGGGGTAATGGTAAAACGAAGAAGATCCATTGGATCAAGTGGGACTCATTGTGTGAGTCTAAGAGAGATTGGGGCGATGGGTTTTCGTGATCTAAGATCCTTTAATCTGACCATGCTTGGGAACCAAGTTTGGCATGTCATTCAATATCCTAATAATCTCTTGAGTCGGATTCTTAAAGCCAAATAAATTCCTAATTGTGATATCCTTCATGCCTCGTTGAAAGGTAATGCTTCGGTTACTAGAGTCTTCATGGGGCTATTAGCTTAGTGCGGAGTAGTGTAAGGTGGAGAAATGGTAATGGCAGGCAGGTGATGGCTCTGTCGGGCCCTTGGATCCCTCGGACATAATGCTTCAAACCCGTTACGCCTAACTTCTATGAGTTGGAAGGGTGTTCGTTGGCAAATTTTATAAATCATGATACCGGAGGATGGGACACTAGCTTGTTGCGTATTGTGTTTAGGGACGAGGATGTCGATCATATTTTAAAAATTCATGTCCCTTTACTAAATATCGAGGATACCCGTGTGTGGAACTTTTCCAAACATGGTTTCTATTAAGTGAAAAAAGCGTATCAATTGGCGAGATCTCAAGCGGCTAGAATCCAAGAGGACAGAGTGGGTTCTTCGAGTTCTGTTAGTTCGGAAAATTGGAACTGGATTCGGGTTTTGAATGTCCCTAACAAATTAAAAAATTTCCTCTGGCGTGCTCTTAAGCAGGCTCTTCCAGTTTCAAATAGGCTTCTTACTTATGGTGTGCTTGTTGATAATATTTGTCCTGTTTGTAAAGTCAAGGATGAAACTATATTGCACTGTTTCAGAGATTGTCCTTATGCTCGGTTATATTGGGCATGTTCACAGTTGCCTTCTGTTGTTATACACGATATATCCCCTTCTTTTGTGCAGTGGAATTTACAGGTCCGAAATATATTGTCCCAGGCTTATTTTAGCTTCTTTGTGACTTCTTGTTGGTCGATTTGGAGCAACCGAAACAAGACTATGCACGGGTCAGCAGGGTATGATGCTCTGGAAGTCGTGAATTTTGTTCGATATTACCTGATCAGATATGCAAAAGCCAAGATCGAGTTCTAGTGCCCGAGACCACCTGGACAATAACCTGCCTGGAGTCGACCAGTTGTTGGGGTCTTGAAGTTGAACTATGACGCGGCTTTCTATTGTATTAATGAGTCTGTTATGGCTAGGATTGTGGTCCGTGACCATGAAGGCCATATTCAGCACTGGCAACACCTTGGTTTGCAGGGAGTCACTACGGCGTAAATGGCAGAGGCGTTGGCTGCCCGAGCAGCTGTCCTTTTTGCATACGAATTGGACCTGCAGTGTATTCGTTTTGAAGGTGAATGTTCAAATGTGGTAGCGGAGGTGTCGATGTCTGCTGTTGGGGCTATTATTAAAGAATCTAAGACTATAGCTTATTGTTTTGATTCTGCTTCGTTCCATTTCGTTAGACGTACTGCTAATCAATCGGCGCATCTTGTGGTTTCCCTTGTTACCACACAGATGGTATTGGTACTTGTTCGATCCCTTTTGGAAATCCGAATATTTGATGAATGAATAACTATTTGAACTGAAAAAAAAACTGGTAATTTATTAATTGTACTTGTTCTAACTAGTTGAATAACTAAATTTTGTTATTATTTAAAAAAAACAATGAATGTAGCAGTTCATTGATTAATACTTAACTAAATCTTTTAAAATTTATATAAGATCATATATCCAGAACGGGTGAAGTAATATGTTTGTTTTATTTATATTTGAATAACTTTATGAGGCGTAAACACGGCATTGGAAACTTGTACTTTAATATCCTAAAAGTTTTTAAACAAATTTCAACTTTTCAAAAAAATAAGTTTTTAAACAAATTTCAACTTTCCAAAAAAATACCTCTTATAAATTATTTAACCTCAACATAAAGTTGAAGTTTAGAAAATTTTAAAAAGAAAGAAGGGAATATTTGTTTTAGTAACTTTTGAATAACTTCGTCATGCACAAGTACAGCATGAAAATCTTGTAATATGCTAAAAGTTGTACATTTCAGTACTACTAAAAGTCCATGAAATAGTTTACAGACAAAAAGTGTTAGTTATATCAATTTAATGTTAGTTATATGCCTTATTTTACAGAGAGATGTTGATTATCTCTGTTGGTATTGTGGGTGTAAGCTATTGGAGATAATCAACGAAACTGTTGGTTATAGTTTAATAGCCAACAACAATGAATTGACAATTGTCAATTGATATATGCAACTCCACGTGCCACTCTATTTAACCAACATAGTAAAAGATGTTGGTTATCAATTCTATACGTATTCAAATACGTATTTGTACAAGACACATAATCAACATCAATTTTTGTTCGTTATCTTTGACATATTACATGTTTTATTTCTTTTTCTACACCACAACAATTAACATATGGCTGTTGAATATTCACAAAGTATACAAACAAAAAAAATTGATTTGCGGGGGAATGTTCCATCCATATTTAAAATTATGATTTTCTGAAAATTTATTGATAAGCTACATTCGTTACAAGATATACATTGACCATTGTTAAGAAGTATCACAAATTCATATCAATAAACACACATTGGCTAGTAAATTTACTTCATTAATGTAAGTAAAATGAACAATACTTATTACAACAAACAAAAGAAAGTTGGGGAAGTTTACATCAAACAAAAATTACAATTTCGAAATACATAACCTGTAAACTGCAAACCCCTAACATTAATTACAACAACAAATCTCTAACAATGACTAACTTTTGAGAAAGATTAAAAAGCAACTTTCTAAGCAAATAGAAAAATTACATGAACTATGTATAAACAAAATGATGGAAAAAGAAACAATTAATCTATCCACGATTTGCCATTAAGACTCCAAAAAATTTCAAAGGAAGGAATGTGGTACATCCTGGCTTGGGCAGGTTGAATGAACGCCACGACACGAAACGGAAGAGATGGAGGCCTCGATCTTCAGTCATTATCTGAACTATGAAGGACGTGAATTGTAGTTCGAAGTGAAGAAGAGATAATGGTGTGTGAAGATGGCTTGGTCTGAAAAATACAAGAAATTATATATAGAATTTGAGATCTAATATAATCTACAGTGATATGTTGGTTATCTAAGCAAGTAGGAGGGAATTGAAAATTTGAAGCAATTTGAGTCAATACATATGCGGGAAAAAAGTTTGGAATTTTCGATAACCAACATACTATTATTGGTTCATCCTTATAACCAACATTAAACTGTAAATGATAGTTTTTTTAATTTAAAATAAACTCCAAATATTTGTTTTATACATTCTTTATAAAAGAAAAAGGGAAATTAATATCTTTACGTATTGATCATATATTTGCTAAATTTATATCATTAAATCCAAGTATTTTAGTTATTGTTAAATATAATATATAATTACACTTAAGTACTAATGTTTTATGAAATTGGTTATTTGAAATAAAATATCTTGAAATAAATACAATTTAGTTATTTGGTTTTATTATACTCACTACTCAAATTCCTATGCGATATCTAAAAGTAAACTATCTTGAAGCAGTTATTAATTAACATACAAAATTGATTTGGACGATTTCAAATGACTATTTTGACATTTATATTATAATTTAATTTGTTAACGGGTTTGTTATTAGAAAAGATGCCACTTGAATTACTTGAAATTTCTTGAATAATTTAGTTACTAAAATTGTGTTCAATCATCATATTGTTGAAAGCACCTTGAAGCGCGTGACAAACTCCTTGAGAGATTTGTTAGGTGTTTGTCGGACGCTATACAAATCGTCTGACAGTTCCCAAAGCTTGCTAATTGTTCTCAAAAACAGTCGACTAACTTTGTAAAGAATAGATAAAATTACTGGGTAAGTTGGTGTACCATTTTAGGACTGGTTCAATCAGGTTGTAACCAAACCCTTTGCAAGTTCAAGCCTCACGAAGACCTATAAGGATGACTATGATGAACATCCTCTGCTTGTACTGTGATACATGGTCATCTGGCTATGAATTGTCCCATAGAGCTTCATGCTTGGGAATGTAACTTGGTTGGCATCTCCACTAAGGCTATAGCATCGTCAGATAGAGAGTCGGCATCTCCTCTACTTCTTCGAGGACCTATTCATCTGAGTGCACCACAACGGATTGCTTTGTGTGCTACTATTATAACTACTGGATTGCCTCTTTTGGTAGCAGGAGGTTGGACGCCAAATTGTAGATGCACTTATCAAACAGTTGGAAGGTTGGGAGGGCCGAGTGAATCAGGATGCATGTAGACTATTGGTCAAATTTGACTCAGCGAGGTGGGTAGCCCACTGACATGTGGAATTCGACTCGCTTATGAAGTCAACATGGATTCTCTTACTTATATGCTACTTGAAATTCGAGAGCCCTGGTCACAACAGAAAGCTTGAATGCAAGTAGTAAGAAAGTTTGTATGCTTGAGAGATTAATACTTCAATATGTTCGATGAGTTTATTGTGTTTTCAAGCACTCTAAGTGGTGATATTTATTTATAGATGAATTTGAAGCCGTTTGAATATTATTTGTTAGGCACAAATCAAATTCAATCCATTAATATCTGAAATATAGTACTGCAAAAGGCTTGTCTCTTTTTTCAGAGAGTTCTGCTTTTAATTCGACATTTATGTCCGTGCATTAAATGTTGTGTATTATTTTTTATCATGTAGCCTCAACGGATACGTGAAACTTTCTTAGGCTTCAAACGCTCCTCACTCAAAAACTTAATGTACTCAGATATCTTAAATAACTATAGTGTTGCATACAAAACACACAATTACAAGGTTTTTGGATACAAATGCTGAGGAGACTTTTCTCCTTTAGTCTTCATAACTCTTGTGCAATCTTCAATCTTCAGAAGAAATTCATTGCTAGGATGCTTCTTCTTGATCTTCTTCGAAGAAATAAAATTACAATAAAAAACCTAATCATCCTATTAAAAGATTTACTAGAGTGACATATTTAGTATTCCTCTTTTACAATGTTCAAGTGAACCTACAGTACTAAACACCTTTATTTACTAAGATAAGTCATAAAGTGGTTGATAAAAAACTAAACTAAATATTCAAATAATATTCATAAATAAAGAGGTAATCTAAATACAATGGATTTTCCTATATTCGGATTACATGGTTTAACAAGCTTGTAAAAAGAGATAAGTCATAAGGTGGTTTGACAAGCTTGTATATAGTCGTGAGTATTCTGATACTATCATTAATGGGCTGACATGGATCTTGTAAGATATTCTACATCTTAGAGAGTGCAACCTTACAAGTTTAGGTGCGGGCTTGTTAACGCAAGGATCTACTTATATCCCTAGGCATGGGATACACGATGTACGTGTTTGAAGCCCGGAAAGATACTAGGTTCATCAGACAACATAGTAATAACAAACCTCATTTTTTATTCGTTAATATGTTATAAAGAAGTGTAGTACTTTAAATGATGTATGATTTATTTACATATAGACTCGAGAAGTCTAAGATGTAATTAATAGAAACATCGAGATATGTTATGGAAATTAGTTGAAGTTCATGGACTAAATTATAATTTACAAAAAATTGCAATTACAACATTTGAGAATATTTTTATGTTTAGATTAATAGTATAAATGTCATGTATACTTGTAAAAAGTGTATGATCGTTTTCGGGATTGTTTTTTTCTTTTTTTGTCAAACACGAGTTTGAAATTGAAGGATGACAAGAAATGATGAAACCCAAGGTTGTAAGGAAAAATACAAGGGACAATTAGCATGTTAATCGAAGTGGCTAGATATTTCGTATCGTTATTGGGCATTTTTGAAAATACATTATGCATAGCCAAAATCACACTTTAAATATACGTTGTAATCAAATTTACATAGTACAATTCAAATAATGCATCATATTTCAAAATATATAACATACATCTATTAATTATATGCGATATATAACCGCCAGTAGTTCATAATATAGATATTGTAATCATATTTCACGCATGTATATTCAATAATGTACCGTATTTTACAAGAAGTTACACACATTTGTTAGTTGTATATATTGGCCCCACATATTTTCTGACTAACAAAGTTCTGTTGGCTAGTACTTGATTAATAACCAACAGACATGTGTGAATTATCACTATTTAAATATTAACTTGCTACATGTGCATTTTTATTTTATAATAATTAAAAAACTCAATAATGATGTTGATTATAGCTAAATATAACTAACAGAGAATGAGAATGTTGATTATATGTTGTTGGTTAATTCAAAGTTTCTTAGCAGTACGGCATGAAACACAAGTTATTAGATGTCGACAATTGTATGAGACGTTCAAAATCACATTTCTATATCCATGAATGTTACATGGGGTTTCTACGGTGAGATAGTAGTCGTACTATTTGTTAACATGAGATAGTAGTCGTACAACCAGTAAGATTTAATCTTGACCGTTAGTTTTATGTACGACTACTCCTACTATGTACGACAACTTAAAAGTAGTCGTACTAATTAATTTCCTAATCTACCTATTAAAGTTTGTTTGCATATTTACATTCTATATTTAATGAAAAAATAAAATAGAATCTTAAAATTTTACTATAGTAGAATCCCTTATATTTTAAACTTAACTAAATACACCCACTAAATAATGTGTATTCATATTATCCTTCAAAATTATATATAATTAACCCTCAGAATTGTTACAAATCCATCAATCTTCCATATTAATTATTTTTTTTAAATAAAAAAATGACCGGAGATCCGGTCACCGGAACGGAGGAGATCCAGCCAGGGCTTCCTGGAAGCTGGAACATAGCAGCATCACGGAATCTGGAAAAGAAGCTGCTCCCTTTAAATGTATTATTTGAAAGGTGTACCCAACATGAAGAGTTAATATCCTATGGAGAAGAGAAGGTCTTGGTGGTTCATATTCTTCAGTCCATAGCTCGGCAAGTCTTTCCTTCTGGCTCTACGTGTTTCTACAGCAAATATGCTTTGGCCTTTTCTACGAAAGCACGTAACAGATTATGAGTTCTGTTCGGAACAGATCTGTTCCGTCATTTCGAGACTCCAGTTGGTCCGTGGTGGTGGATTGGTGGTGAAGGAGGGTGAAGAGATGGTGGTGGAAAAAGTAGAGGTAAGGAGGTTTTGAGAAGAAGATAAATTTGAGGGTTTAAAATATGAAATTAAAAAATAATTAAAAAGAATAAAATATAAAAAAATTAGTATATTTGTAAAAAAGATTTAAAGAGAGAGAGAGAGAGAGAGAGAGAATCTTTTATTTTTGGGTTTATATATTAGGAAATTTTTTTGTAATTGTTTAAATAGTGGACATTAAAATTCAAAATG
The DNA here is from genome assembly GCA_036897095.1 of Plantago elongata. Lineage (NCBI taxonomy): Eukaryota > Viridiplantae > Streptophyta > Magnoliopsida > Lamiales > Plantaginaceae > Plantago > Plantago elongata. The sequence continues at coordinate 7,984 of JAYMSP010007153.1, forward strand.
GCAATCTTGGGGTGAATTTTATAAATATATGATACAATTATAACAAGAATTAAATGAATAATCAAAGGGCATATTTAATAAAGTATTTAATGTACTAATACTATCTTATTTTAACTATATACGACTACAATCTTATTATAAAAAATCCCACGTTATATTGGAATAAAATATATTCCACAATATTGACAGACAAGACTTGTACCCATTTAAGTACAATAAGTTCAGAACTTGTACTCTTATTATCTTTTTGTAGGAATCCTTGAATTGGTTAAGTAGTTCACAACCATAGAGATTGCCAAAAGAACAAAAGGCATGTTTCATAACTTCTGTTTTTAATTTCAAGCCTTCACCAGTTATTTACACTCATTTATTCTTCATTAAGCATAATTTTAAATCTACAAGTCATCACTTAATTTGCTTAAAGCTTGTGACATATTATTCCTCAGGGGTGTATAAATAGGTATTCTATTCAAGTGTGATTGAAAATCTACACTTCATTGCAACAATCCACTTGATAAAACACCTCTTGGAAGATAGACATGGCTAGAACTGGAATCAAGAACACTTTCATGTTGCTTCTAAAGCCGTCGATTATGTACGTACACTTTCATAATTTTCAGTTCTATTCGATTAGTTAACAAACTGAAGTTGTAGTAATGTATTGTGCAGGCATCAACGGCTACTGAATGGTAATGCACGTGCCATGAGCAAGCTGGTGGACCTTGAGGATGAGCCTCGACTGGCACTACATGATCCTCCAGTCAGCTGCTGGGTACCACATCCGCGCTCTGGCATATATTTTCCGAAAGGGCAGGAAAGGGTAATGGAGGATATCCCGGATGAAGCGGCGTCGTTGGATCAAACATTCTGGCTGAGAAATGTTGATGGAGTTGATGTTGATAAACAGGAGTAATTCAAAACATGTGCAAACCTATAGAGGTTTTAGAAACCAATTATGGGTATAAGAGAATGTTCATGCTAGAATCTAATGTTGGTGCATTTGTAATGATCATCTCTGTAAAAGCAATATTGAAGCTAAATAATATAGAAATGGTGTCTGTATTAGACATGTGTGTTCTAAATGTGAAGCTGGCAGAATAGAATATTTGGTTCAGAACTATAAAGTCATTGTGTAATTCGGTTTACAACTTATAAATGTTGATAAATTAAGTACAACTATTACTAATTCGTGGCGATGCCACGACATATTTTAAAAGTTAAATTAAATTTTTTATATTAATATTTATATTTTTCTAAGTTAAATATTCATATGGTGATACGGAGATCGCTTTACCGTCTTGGCGACAACCATCGCCCTTCCGTCTTATAAATATTTAAATTAGAAAAATATAAATATTAATAAAAAATTAAATTTATCTTCTAAAATATTTTTAAAAATAAAATAATATTTTTTTAGAATTACCTATTTTTTAATTTTAGTATTTAGAAATATAACAGAATATATATGTTAATGTTTTAATTTTTTACCTGTTGTCAGTGAGGTGAATGCCTGCATGATAGTAGAAAAGCCCTAGTTATTTACCTATTAACAAAATAGTAAATATTAAAAAAATAAAGATCAATAATTTATAATAAAAAAGCAACATCATATGTGACAATAGAGTACATAACAATAAGAATAAGAAATAATTAAAGTTTGTACAAAAAGAAAAAAGGGAAGGAAAAAAAATTGCGAAGACTTCAGATTCCGACACAGATGACAAACCACACGCACTACATACAAAGTATTGAAAATGATGGTTAACTACCGAGTTATAATACTTGTATACTAACTAATATAAAAAAAATGAAGATGTGAATGAAAAGTTATATACCTTGCAGATTTCTAAAAATCTCCTCATAAACAACATTTGTCGTCATGTCGGTTGGGTTTCCTTCCTCATCCAATGCTAAGACCTTCAGTCGCTTCTTGCTCATCACACAGGAAAATGCTACATATAACTGACCATGATTAAAGACAGCCTTTGGAAGGTAGAGTCTAATATGCGATAATGATTGTCCTTGACTCTTATTGATCATCATTGCATAGCATACTGATGTAGGAAATTGCCTCCTTTGAAATCGAAGCTGGAAACTTAGTCAAGTCTGATGGGCTCACCCCACCAAATACACAGAAATATTATTCTACAAACGTAATTTTACATGCTACTATTGGTGTTTTCCACAACTCACTTCCTCGAGTTCGTTATGGATGAAGAAATAGAGAGAAGATAGAAGAGAGTTTTCCTGCCTAGAGAGTATCTGCAATACCCTACGGTCCATTATGGAGATCAAGAATGTACAAAGAAGATTGAATATAATTTACCCTCCTTGTGAGTATCTATTGATAGACCCCCCAGCCCCCGGGCCCTCTTTATGGTGATCAAGAAAGTAAAGAGAAGATCGAAGATATCTTCCCCGCTTACAAAATAT
>JAYMSP010007154.1:0-10414 GCA_036897095.1 Plantago elongata
TAGGACTTACGTTATGTCATCCAAGTTCTCACACACTTGGTGATAATCGCACAGTCCAAGGGAACATCTTATCGAATTATTCAAACAACCTTCAACAAATGCAATGCCAATAACAGTATTATTAAACAATAATAAACTGAATGTGATCATAGTACATATCATCCTTACAAATGGTTGTCTCTAGAAAATACATACTTTCAGGAACATGGTAGAGATTCTGCTTGATGGTGAATGATATTGAGCAATAGTTCGATTGATATAGAGAGCAGTAACTTGATATTCTGCAGCAACAATTTGAAGAAGATGGTGCCTTGGTGGAATGGAATCTTGGTGGAATTGAATCTTGAAAGTAAAGGTAATCAAAGGTAAGGCTTCGAGTGCAAGCTTTGTTGGACTTGGCTTTGCAAGCCAGCAAATAGTTGTTTGAGGGCAAGGCAGGTCTTCAAACAAGTTAACTTCAATTGTGGCCCAACCTTGGCACTGCGGGATCGGGCCATCACTACTCTTGTTCGAGCGTGGGCACGGCTGCGAGGCCCACGTCTTGGCCCAGCCTTGGCGCTGAGGGATCGACTCATTACTCATCTTGTTCGGGCGCGGGCACGACTGTGAGGCCCACGTCTTGGCCCAGCCTTGGCGTTGCGATATCACCCCATCACTGCTTGTTCGAGCGCGGGCACGACTGCGAGGCTCACATCTTGGGCCAACCTTGGTGCTGTGGGATCGGCCCATCACTGCTCTTGTTCGAGCGCGGGCACGGCTGCGAGGCCCACATCTTGGCCCAGCCTTGGTACTACGGGATCGGCCCGTTACTACTCTTGTTCGAGTGTGGGCACAGGTGCGAGGCCCACGTCCTGGCCTAGCCTCGGCACTGCGGGATCGGCCAATCACTGCTCTTGTTCGAGCGCAAGCATGGTTGCAAGACCTGTTCGAGCGTAGGCATGGCTGTGAAACCTGGCCTAACTTGCTCACGACCCAGCTGGATTCTTTAAAACCCTACTGCAGCCTCCGTTCTTAGTCCACCTTAGGAGTTTTCTTATACCGAATCACCTCTTCGAACTAACTCTATCGTGCTATGATCCGTACCAAGACAATTTCAAGGACGACTTATCTTCTTAATTCGCGATCTTCTATAATATATCTCATCACAAGTCCCTCAAATTCTTAGCTGAGGACCGTGCATTCGTGCAAAGCCTTCTAGCTCACTTGTAGGGCGTGTCTTCGAACAAAAGCAGGTATCATGGGAGCGTGCCTCATAGAGTTTGTGTTCCAGGGCGTGCCTTCGAACTATTGCACGCGCGAGGACGGCTTAAGGAAGGATTCCTTTGTTAGTTCGCCTCGATCGATAATATACCTCATTACCCAGTTTAACACCACACTATTCGGGTCTTCAATCCAACAACTTCCTCTCCTTTGTTTTGGGCTCTTGGGTCATTGACTCCAAATCTGTCCAAGTGGACTATCTTATAAATTATTCCATTGTCCAATAAATCCAATCTGACTTTATTAAATATTTTCTATCAAATAGAAAATCCTCTAATAATATAAATTAAATATCAGTAATCCAATTAGATATTTAATTAAATTAAATATTCAATCGAATTAATAGTTAATTAATTTCAACATACGATTTGTGCAACAATTACTTTATTGTGTGAACCTTAGGGCCTTATGTATAGCAATCACTAATTCAATTAAGGTCCGGACGAATCCTACACAATTCACCTGACACTCTTGATACATAAGGACGTTTGTGAGGACTCATACAAACTCTATGTGATGTAGGGTTTATGATGATACGGTCCATTTTCATTCACGAATACTCAATTAAGTCTGGAACTTGATTATGCGTTTGTTCCAATAACATAATTATTATCTTTCAATCTTATTAATTGATCCATGATAATTATTTGAACACCATTTCAAATATTTCACCAGCCGATGGCTTTGATCAATTTATGAAAAGTAAAGTATTCTCTTGTAATTCGATTATGATGAATAAATTCTTTCTTGGCTCAACTACGACTTCCATGTGCTTTATAGTGTATCCAACGCATGTCGTATCTACACCCTCAAGAGTGCAAGCGTTGATCATGACTAAAGTACATCATTCCACACATGAAGTTATATTGACCTCAAGTCGAAGACTAATTCATCACCCTATAAATCAATACTCCCGTAGACACATAAATAGAGTATATCAGATAGTTTCTCGGTAGGGTATGACGGCACTCTCTAAAGTGTCTATGTGTTCGTCATGAATAACCAAGTTACTCGTAGTTGTGAGTATCACTACATCCTATAAGAATATGCTGTAAACCACACGCCAATCTCAATTGCATCACCGATATCTCGTTCTCGATGATCATTAATTGGGGCTATTTTAGAGCTCATATTATGTCACTATGATCTCACTTTCATAGTGATAACAATAAACTCATGGGAACACATACATAGAATAATTCAAACAATCAAATAATTAAACAAGTAGTGCAATGTCAATGAATGAAAAATCAAAATCATATAGTAAATTGAATGTGATCACGTACAAGCCATCCTCAAAATTGATTGTCTCTAGGACATATATACTATCATAAAGGACACAAAGATCCATCATGTCGGAGCTCCGGTGATCGGATTTGGAGGAATCTGAGTTTCGAAGCGACACAACTCCATATCAGAGTTGTAACGCTCCACCCAGATCTATGGAGCTGTGCAAAGCTTCACCCAGATCTCGGCGGAAGCAGCTTTATAGTTAGATTCAAATTTGACCAGATAAAGTTGTTTCCAGTCAGATTTGAATTTGACATGATCCTGATAAAATTTAACAATACGAGCGTTCTTGTAAGAATTTTTCATTTTTTAATCGTTTTTGCATTTTTACTCATTCTTATCAATTTAATTATACTAAAATAATTAAGTAATAATTATCAAGGGCCCCTATTATAAAATATAAATATCACATTAAAAAAGATAAGAATATTTGTATATTTGTCATTATTTTTATAATATGGTTAATGATTGTACGACATCGACTTTTTTGTTTTGTTATAATATTGTAGTGTCTATATGTTTATATACTTTTTAAGAGTTAATTTTTTTTTTAAACGGTAAAGGTGACTCAACCCCCGATCTTTTGGTTGATTTTTGAAGATTTAAAATTCAATAAACTTTTCGAAAAGCGAGATTAATTCTATATATTCATCAGTATAAAGAACTTTTACAAGTATTTTAAGTTTAATAAAAATTACTAAGTCTCATAAAAGTTCCCCTATATTTAAAGAGTCCGGAAAGACCCCTAGTTCTTAACACATATTATTAGTTTTTATATAAATAACATGTGTTTTAGTTTTTACCAATATTTATCTAGTTTTTCATGTTATATATTTATGTTGTGCATTTATGCTGAACCGTCTAATTTTTAGTATGTATTGTCTAGTTTTTACAGTCTAGTTTTGTAACTATCTTGTCTAGTTTTATAAGTGATCTTGTGTAGTTTTATTACTTGTACAGAAATTTCATTCGGTGTAATTTATATTGTCTAGTTCTTACATTACATAGTTTAATTTTTACATTATATTATCTAATTTATAAAAAAAAAATTTAGTTTTTACATGATATTGAATTTATACTGTTTTTAGTTTTTACATTATATTGTCTAATTTTTATTTAACTCGTTCAAAGAATTTGTGAATAATCATTTAAAATCAAATTGTAAAAGAATATATAACTATTTAAGTTTACTATTTAAAAATTAATTTCAACACCCTTTCAATAAATATCATATGCATTTAACATCTCCCTATTCTTTCAAAGTCCAAAAGATAGAAGCTACTAATAGTCCATATAGGGTAGATAGCTATTCATGTAGATCGGCAAATTACAATAAATATTAAACCCCGTGGCTTGGCAGATGAGCTGTCAGTGAGTATGACTTACTATTAACACCCATGATTTAAAGTACAGAAGCAAATCAACATTAGCCAGCATTTAAAACCGAAATCAGAAAATGTAGTTTATAAAAAAAGTATAAAAGAACGTTGAAAGAGATGACAAAATCGTTTACCTTTCACATTTTTGTTTACCTGCCAACACAGTTGAGTTGCCGCCTGCTTGTTTCTCCCTTCCACTCACGCCTAAAAGCAGCAGCAACAGCAAGCTAGATCGATCCTTAACTTCCTTCCATTCATTTCCACATACATATAATATAATATAATTCGATTTCAACTCAAAAATGGGATATCTTCTTCTCTATAATCGATCGCTTGCTTGATTGATTTTGATTATATAAAATGGAATCGTCGTCGATTCGGCGGCCAATGGCGAGATCATCACTGGCTGTGCTATTTTTCATCCTCATCACTGGTGGAGCCTTCATCTTCACGCGCTACTACCTCGACTTTTCTTCAGCTGCTGTAAGTTTTCATTTTCTCCACCTTCTTTTCATCATTTATTATAATTTGCACTTTCTTTCATTTTCGACTGTCGGTCTTTCACTATATCTAAGTTTAAAATCTCTACTAATTTGATCAGCTACTAATTCGACTACCATGTAAAGGCATATGAAGTAGCATTTTACAGTTTTCTGCTGTAATCGAGCCTTAGTCATTGGCATTTGAATGATCATTTTGGTGAAATTATGTTTGAAATAGAATTAAAATGGAGTATTTAAAATGTATTTTAGACCAAATCACTATTCATCGAGTAAAATGGTACATTTAAATGCTTGGTCAATCCGCCCTTAATTAATCAGCCCCTTGATTAGCACAAAATGAATCCGTTTACACTTCAACTAGTTCTTCTTTTATCACTTCTAAAACTCAAATACGTGCTTCTATTCCTTTCCATTGTTTATGATAGGATATTTTGGGTTAGGTGGATTTGCGGTATAAACAAACTTTTAGTATATTCTGGTATCGTTTATTTTTTATTTTATGTTGGTGGTGACTTAGCATATTTTATTTTACTTTAGTAAGAAATGTATCTTATACTGTATTTCTTTTCTAAATCGATTAAATATTATTAATATAAAATATAAATATAATATATGTTTATACAGTAACATTAAAAAGAAAATACCATCAGAAACATAATATACAAACCAAGACTTATACCGTATTATTCTACCCTTATCACAATTTGTTTGGTGATTGAATTGATTAAATGTTTGTAAATTCATCTTAAACTCTAATTTTATAATTTAATTTTAACAATTTATATTTTCAGTAATAATAATCATGTCAAGTCAAAGTTGAAGATGCTGAAAACAAAATAAAATGAAATGGAAATCACTTTATGAAAAGCTACACTTAAAAGGGAAAACTGATTTTTTACCTGAATTAGAAAGATATTTGTTTTTGAATTTGATTGATATAGACTAGGTATAGTAGGTATAGTAAAACTAGTTGAAAATATAATCGATAAGTAATTAATTAACTGGTAACTCGTCAGCTTCTCAAATTAGTTATCTTTTCAACTAGTTCGTTTGATAAGTTGTGTATTTTTATTAAAAAAATTCATTAAGCTAATAAAACAAGCTGAAGATCTTGTGATAAACTGATCTATAGGTCATGTATAGCAAAACTAACTGAAAATGTAGCTGGTAGCTAAATAACTAGTTGGTAGTTGGTTAGGTAGCTTTTAAGTTAGTTTCTCAAACCAGTCAGCTAGTTTGTTTACGAGATTTTTATTAAAAAAAGTTCATGAAGCTGAAAAATTAATTGAAAATGTAGTAGTAAATAAAATTATAATTTAATAAATAGTATGTACTGTAATTTTTTTTATTTCTCTAAGCATTGATCTAATTTTACCTTCATTATGAAAATCTTGCAATTTCTTTTGGTATTAAGAAAAATCTTGAAGCCCATTTACGGAGGTTATAAAGAAATGTTTGATTGATTCCTTGATTTAGGCAAGTGCATGTGGTTTGTCGTTGACTCTCGCTACCAAATTCACACAGTATACCGACTTTTGTACACTACCAATTTGAGTTTTCCTTTCCTTTTACTATCTTTTTGCTAGTGGACTGTGGACCTGGTTGGTCTTGAAATTGGAGAAGATTGAAAAATTGTTTATGATATGACAATAAAATGTCGGTTTACTTTACTTTACTTTAACTAGTACTCTGTAAAGAAACAAAAACATGAAATATACTAATCATGAACGGGGTACCAACTAGCAAGTACTGGACTGGTAGCTGGTAGGTAATGGGTAGCACTTTCTTTCTTATTTTCTTTTTAAATCTACACATTACATCTACCATTTTGGCATTTTGCCATTTTGGTAAGTCATGAATAATACCCAATCAGTAGTTCGTAGTAGGGTTCGAGTCAAATTTATTGTTAAAAAAAATCATGAATAATACCCCATATCAAGTTAATATTGGCAATGGTGCTGAAAAGAAGTATTAAAATAGCAAGACGGAGGATGTGTCAATATCAGGCATAACATTTTGAAGATGGATGTATACTTGATCAAAAACTTGAAAGAGAAAAGAAAATAGATATATTGCATAAACAAAAGTCACATACAAAATTTCTGTTCCAATAGTTTGAGAATCATTTAGAGAATGTAATGTTTCCTCATATAATGTTTGATTGATTTGGGTGAGTTTCTTGAAAACTATTCAGTGTAATAGATAAACATGTTATGTGAAAGATGCATGTGTTTTCCATATTTTATGTATCCTCGTTGTCATAACATTTAAATTGCTCCATTTGGCTCGATGAATAGTGATTTGGCCTAAAATACACTTCAAATACCCCATTTCAATTCCATTCCAAACACAATTTCACTAAAATCCCATTCAAATGTACATCTGACTGCCATGCCAATCAGCCCCTAAATTTGACTAAATTTGCTTGTGATTAACAAAATACTGCATATCTGTCCTGCAGAAATCTAAACTGAGCTCAATTTATGCTGCTAACGGAGTTTATGAAGTACTAATTACTGGTGGTGCACTGTTAAAATTCGATATAGAATCTATGTAAATTTTCAAAAGATCATTGGTGGTGTGTAGGTGGAGCTTTTATTTGTCAATTATGGCATTCATTCGAACATAATTTGCTTTAACTCAATAGAAATCCTGAATGCCCTATGGAAGAGATAAATACTTCGATGCCTTATAAGTTCAATTAATACTTTTAAGGATAAATGTTTGCAAAAACTTTGGAAGACATATTTGGGCAGCGTTGGTGAGTTTTGAGGTTGTTGTCGGGTTGGAAATTTGGGATAGAGATTTTGACATTAACTGTATTACCTGCACTAAGATTTGGCAGTGGAGGTTAAATCATACTAGCAAATACTGTGTTTAATGTCTTTTTATACTAATGTTTTGCCTTTTGAATTTTGTACTTGGGAGTACATTTAAGTAAAGTTCACATTTTCAGACTTTCATCTCATGTTTGCTCTTTTCTTACCGTTGCAGTTGCTAGCTGATAAGTCTTCACAATATTCGGTAATAACCACTAAAACAGGTTCTTCGGAAATTAATACCCAGAACGACCAGAATGTCTCTCCGGAGCCCATAGAGATTCCACTCAACTGTTCCCTAGGTAATATGCCTCGAACTTGCCCGGCCAATTACTACCCAGCTAAAATCCCTGCAGAAAGTATAAAATCACCACCACCACCACCACCTACTTGCCCAGATTATTTTCGTTGGATTCACGAGGATTTATGGCCATGGAGGGAAACTGGTATAACTAGAGAAATGGTGATGAGTGCTAGGCGTACAGCGAATTTCCGGTTGGTGATACTGAATGGAAAAGCTTATGTGGAAACGTACAAAAAATCATTTCAGACTAGGGACACTTTCACACTATGGGGAATCTTGCAGCTGCTACGTAAATACCCTGGCAAATTACCAGATCTGGACTTAATGTTCGACTGTGTAGATTGGCCAGTCTTGAGAAAAGGACATTTCAATAATATGAAAAATCCAGTGCCACCACCACTCTTCCGGTATTGTGGTGATGATGACACATATGATATTGTGTTTCCAGACTGGTCATTCTGGGGATGGTAAGTGTCACAATTTATAAACGTGATTAGCCTAAATTGCATCAACACTTTCTTATGCTTGCGATTATTACATATACTACCGAATAAACCTCTAGGTTCACCAGTGTTGTATTTTGTATTCAATAGAACAGATTTGAACATATGCATGCCTTAACTGCTGGCATGTTCTTTAGGCCAGAGATTGCTATAAAGCCATGGGAGGCATTGTCCAAGGAGCTCATAGAGGGCAATAAGAAGGCTAGATGGACGGAAAGGGAACCAATTGCTTATTGGAAAGGAAATCCTATTGTCGCGCCCAAGAGGATGGATTTACTCAAGTGCAATGTTTCGGGGGAACAGGACTGGGGTGCTCGTATATATGCTCAGGTAAATGCATGCAGGATATCAATATTGCACGACTGCATTTAGAATAAAATACAAGAGTCCTTTATATTGAACTTTATGATATGACGACAGGACTGGCTTAAAGAACAGCAGCAAGGTTACAAGCAGTCCAACTTAGCAGACCAGTGTATGTACAGGTACAGTAGCCTACTAACATCACTACAACCTCTGTCAGTAAAATTCTTGTCTAAAAAAACTTGTGCCATAAAACTATTTCATTTGGGAGAACACTTTTTATTGCATCAATTTCAGGAGTCTAACCAAGTTTCCCACATATATTAATATATATTAAAAAACTATGAATATACAAATTCATTATGGCATGTGGCATTTTACCCGTTGTGGTTTGACTATTAAGCAATTTTCATTTAGGTGGCTTGAATAGACGAATAACCTTGTATTCAGGGGTTCCTTAAAGAGAGAGGTGAGCTTTATAGTTATCTATAAGAGGGGGTCTGGTGCCATTTGGGAAATTTGTTAACATAGTGCAGGTAACAATGCTCATACTTCATTCCTGGTGCAATCTACACAGATACAAAATCTACATTGAAGGAAGTGCATGGTCTGTTAGTGAGAAGTACATTCTGGCTTGTGATTCTCTTACCTTAATTGTAAAACCTCAATACTATGACTTCTTCACTCGAAGTCTGGTGCCTCTGAAACATTACTGGCCAATTAAGGATGAGGACAAGTGCCGATCTATTAAACATGCAGTTGATAGGGGGAACATCCAACAGGGAGAGGTAGTCTTCTGAAATTTTTTATTCAAGACATACTTTTTGCGAATATTTCTGATTAATTTGAAGCGATTTAACTGGAGATGGTTCTTAAAAGAACATTTTTAGCATATTTAGTTTCTTTTAAATTGGTTGATAGAAGTAGTTGTTTTCTGCAAAGTTGTTGCAAACAGTCACTTAAAACTGCTCCACGGTCCATGAAGATGCTTCTTCTCATCAGGAAAATAATCTGCATCTCATTCATGTTTCATTATTTTTTGACTATAGCAGGCTCAGGCAATTGGAAATGCTGCCAGCAATTTCATTATTGAGGAACTGAAGATGGATTATGTTTACGACTACATGTTTCATCTGTTGAATGAGTATGCGAAGCTGTTGACATATAAGCCCACTGTGCCTGAGAAGGCCGTGGAGCTATGTTCTGAGTCTATGGCTTGCTCAGCACATGGACTTGAGAAGGATTACATGACTGGTTCCTTGGTTAAAGGTCCTAGTTATTTGGATCCATGCACAATGCCTCCACCGTACGATCCGGCAACTCTTCACTCTATTGTTGAGAAAAGAAAGACTGCCACAAGGCAAGTTGAGACCTGGGAGAACAGATATTGGCGCAGTCATAAAAATCAAACATACTAGGACTTTTTCTTTGTTTTAGTTCCATATACATAGAGATGTAATAGGATCTTTAAATTTTGAATATACTTTCAAAGAGGAATTTGTTTGCATATTCTCCATCATTGCATTATGGTTTAGTATGATATACTTTTTATTAGGATTCCATCCCATCTAAAAACTCGAATATGTAGAGAGCTGTGAAATATATTCATTTCTATTAATACTTCATTCAATACTCACCTACATTTATGGCCGGAAATTAGATCGAGATGTTAAACTGGTTGGATCAGGTAACCGGTAAAGAATAGCCAATTAGGTTAGTAAGCTGGTGAAGAACGGCCGGAATACCACTATAAGTCAAAAATACATCTAATCTGGTACATGCGAACCACCAAATTGGACGGTTTTTTTGAATTTTTTTAAAAATTTCAATAACTTATTTTTCATAAAAAAAACTCAAAAACATGTAACCAGTTTCTCGAGATTTGTAAAATCTAATCTTATTTCACTTTTCACACTTTCATTGGGCATTTTTTCTTCTTTCCGTTCAAAGTCAATTCTTTGCTTCAGGTTCAAAGCCAAGCTCATCATGCTTGCAGGATCTTTAGTAACATTTTATAGTAGATACTAGTTTTATTACATAAAATACACTTAAC
>JAYMSP010007155.1:0-10412 GCA_036897095.1 Plantago elongata
AATTGAGTAGATGAGTATGACAACAAGCTTTGAGCATAAATCAAGATGAAAGTGAAGGAAAACTTAAGCTTACCAAGGATTTCTTGTCGCCAATCTTCTGTACAAAAGGAGAGGACGAACATAAATAGAGATGAAATCATTTTATATGGGATATTAGGGTTTGATTTTGGGGGTATCTTGGGTAGATACAACTCCAGTGAAATGCATATTTCCAAATGGTTACTCAAGGCGCGATGTGTCGCGATTTCAAATGTGCATCCCGAAAGCCCGCGTGCTGCAAGAAGCGCGTTTCAAACAAAATATCGCAAATCAATCAGCGAATTGATTGCGGTCAATGCCCCAAATACAATACACAAACCAACCAGACCCTTAGTTAAAAATTAATGGTGAAATCAAATCAAGATATGTATATCAAAATAATAGATATACATAATTATTATATACTTAAATGCTTTAATTATCATATGATTTTATGGTTAATAATTTAATGACTAATTAATTAATAATTTTTTTAAAATCTTTATTCGAGAAGAAAAGAGTACAAAGCAATTCAGGAAGGCAAGTCTAAGCCAACACTGTTGCCAAACACACGTCTGGCTAAATCATGGGCAACAGAATTCGCCGATCAGAATACATGAGTAAACTAAATAGAAGTAAAATAAACATAACAAGTCTTAATAACATCCACAAAAGGGCCACCAGTTGCAAGACTCCGCACTCCCGAGTTGATTGCATTTACAGCAAAAGTGCAATCACTTTCAATCAAAACGTCACTCTAGCCACGCTCCACAACCAGCTTGACCCCTTCAAGAACATCCATAAGCTCTGTCGTTGTTGGGCAATCGATGTAGGGGACCAGCTTTTGCCTCCACCAAATCACGAAACCTGTAGAATATCGAGCCACCTCCAAGGCCTGCTCCGTTCAGTTGGGCACGGATTGACGCATCCACATTAATCTTGACGTAGCCATCAGCAGGCCGGACCCATTGTTGTTGTGAATCATGCCTCTGGCTGTTTACGGTCATGCACCAGGCCATTACGAGCATACCATATCGACCAGCAAATACACGCGAACAAATCAAACTGCTCCTGCTTTACACCTGTTTTATAGATTTTTGATCAGTGGATTTTGTGGCTACCTGTTTATTCCTTCGTAAGCTACATTAAAGCTGAGTTGATGTATTTGGAGCTCTAGTATTGGTTTGAACAGCTCTCACAGATGGTAGTTAGCTTTCACTTTGCAGTTGTCAGTAGTTAATTTTTGGAGTTTGTTATTTGGCTTTGAGTTAGTAGCAGTATCTGCAGAGGAGTAATGATCTTGAATAGTTGCTTGGATTTCTTCCCATATTCTCAGTTTTTCTCTCTTGGATTTTGCAAATATTCCGAGTTGGGATTTTTATAACTCTGTGATTATCTCCTTTTCAGGTGCGTGGTGGAGCAGGGAAGTCGGGTTGTGCAAGTTTTCGGGATATTTCAAGCTTTTGGGGACTTGACTGTGTGCTTTGGTACTCTACAGGATTAAGCAAACCTTACTCCCAGTTATTGTTTTGGGTTCCTTGTTATTAGAGTAAAGACTTGGAATCATGTTTTAATCTAAAATGTAGCATCTTTTCCAAATCATGTTGGGATTTTGTACTGATCTTTGATATCGTATAGTGTTTGGATCCCGTTAACTTGTTGAGAACTTTGATATTATTTGTTGCTTACACATTATATGTTATTCCAAATCTTTCGACTGTAGTATCATTTATTTCCACGTTCTCGTTGATGAAAACTTCTTCGACTCTTTTGGTTGTCGATAGCATGAAATGTAACTTTCTCCGTAAGAAAATCTAGTTCCTCGTATGCCATTAGGAATCTGGATCAATGGATAGAATCTTGGATTTTTAGATATGTAGTCCTTTGATATGGATGATAGATGTAGGTATGTAAGTAGTACACTACCAGCTTCATAAATGATAATTTAGACTCAGTATCTGATAATGTTATAAATGTAGATTGTACCATCTCAAATGGACACCATCTTTTTGGAGGTTGAGCACTATCTTTTTGAGAATTTGGATGCCATCTTTTTGATAAGCTGGACTCCGTCTTCTCGATAAGTTGGCTCAATTTTTCTGATAAGTTGGACATATCTTCTTAGGAGATGGCACTGTCTTTTTGAGAAGGAACCATCTTCATTAGAATCATTCGGGTGAGCGGGTACCACCTTGCTAGTGAGCGGGTACCACCTTACTGGTGAGTGGGTACCATCTTTTTAGAAAATGTTACCAGCTTTCGGGTGAGCGGGTACCACCTTGCTAGTGAGCGGGTACCATCCTTTTAGAAGATGTTACTAGCTTTCGGGTGAGAGGGTACCATCTTTTTAGAAAATGTTACCAGCTTTCGCGTGAGCGGGTACCACCTTGCTGATGAGTGGTGACCATCTTTTTTTGAAGATGTTACCAGCTTTCGGGTGAGTGGGTACCACCTTGCTAATGAGCGGGTACCATCTTTTAGGAAGGATGGAGATGGAGACATGGTGCATCTTTTCTAGATGACATATTTTTGTAGGTTTTGAGCCATATATGCTTTATTTCACCATCTCCATGAAATTAAGTTGAAGCTTATGATCTTGTTTACATATAGAGTTTGTTGTTTTGCTAATTCGCACTTACTCTGTTTATTGTGCCCACGTGTTTGGATTGTTCTGGTCGTTACATACCTCAAACTGACTGGAGAAGGTTCATCTGTAGATCATGTCTCTTTTGGGTTGCGATAGATGGGGCGACTATTGAGTTTGGTCGTGATTTTATGATTGATATTATGGGTGAGAAATTTTTATTCTCCAGTGCACGTGGGCAGCTCAAGACAAGTAATTCTATTTTGGCAGGGATCAGCCTGATGAGGATTATGTGATTGAGGATGGCCATGTTGTCCCAAGACTCGTTATGGTGGAGAGTGATGATGATGAGGAGTAAAGTCTTTAGATAGGATCTTTTGTAGACTTGTGGATTTGTATGGCACTTATGATTTATGGTGTATGGATCATGTGACTCCGGTGCATGTATTTTGAATGTTTCATGTGCGTATCTCACTAAAGTTGTGTTCAACTATATATGGAACAACAATAGTAAAATGTTTTGAAAAATCTGGATAGATAAAACATATTACTTAGGAAGATAATGTAACATAAGAGTTATGCATCAATGTAGAATCTAGTGTTTTATCATTTTCATGCAACGAACATATAAACCTTGAACTAGACAATAAATATAATTGCTAGTAGAAAGGTGGGAGTACCTACTTGGTATCCGACGGCTTGGTATAGCGCAGATGTTTGGTAGTCATCAATAGCGTCAGGTGGGTATTGTTGCACGCTTCTATCCAGGTTCAACTTTCTAGCTTCCTGCTTCTATCCAAGTTCAAGTTTCTAGCTTTCTGCTTCTATCCAGGTTCAAGTTCCTAGCTTCCTACTTCTATCCAGGGTTAAGTTCCTGCTTCTATCCTAATCTGTCCCCCAGTCCAAGTGCTGGTTCGTAGGACTAGTGCTTGGACTATTAGCCTTGAATGTGGAATGTAGACTTTATTCCGCTCTAACAGTGAGCTAGAAAGACTTGAGCTTGATGATGGATTGTATTTGGTTGCATCTCTCGTATGGTGTGATCATCAATTTTGGAAGGTTTGGACTTGCTTAACCCATGTAGTTTTCTTGACTGTTTCATGAATTAAGAGAGTCCAAACTAACCAGAATAGATGTGGATCCATGTTTAATTGTTGCTCAGCCTATTGGATGGTTGGGGCTGTTGAGCTATTTGTTGGATGATCACTTGATGTAATGTATGCCAAGTGGACATATCATGTTTGAGATGCCAACCTGCAGTAGATGAAATCGACCCCCATGGAAATGTTTGGGGGGGGTGGGGGTGGGGGGTGTAAGAGCCGTGAATTTTATTACGTGTATCCGCAATTAATTCAGTAATAATATTATTATTTTAACTGATCATTGACTACTGACTCGACGTGCATGAATATATTCGACCATTACCAACGAGTTGAATTCAGAAATTAACGGCCGGTTATAACCGCCAGTTAGTTACGAATAAGCATTAAGTTATTAATTGATATTAAATTAATAAAATAATAATAAAGTAATAAATATTATTATTTTTTATTTTTTATCCTAGTCCAATTCGTGTCTAGGATCGTCCCGGATGTCGAATTCGTATTTTTCGGAATTTATTTACGAGCCGTTTGGAGTCCAGAAGGAACCAGGTGTATATAATGGCGAAATACCAAAAAATGCCCTTAATTCATTCCTTCTTCTTCTCCAATTCTTTTCCCCCTTTCCGTCCATTCACGTAGACCGCCATTGTTACTCCGTTCCTTCTCCACGAAGCTAAACCTGCCGACCAGCCGCTTTCTTCTCGCCGAAGTTACCTTCCCTGCCGCTGCCTGAAATGACAAGAATGCCCCTCGAGACACGTGGCTGAAGGATGGAACGTGCGGCGTCACGCGTGTCGTTGAACGGAGCCTGGCTGGCCGACCATGCTCGCCTATAAATACATTGTTCCTCCGCCTCCTTTCCGTCACACATCCCGCACCAATTCATTGGAAAAAGAAACCGAGCCCCACTCTTTCTATCTCGCTTACCCTTAGCATTTCACTGTCACATCTCGTCGCCGCCCCTCCTCCGCACCGATTCCCCGGTTAGAGACTCGTCCGTTGCTCGTCTTGTCGTGCTCGACCAGTTTCTCCAGTTAGTGTCCCTTCCCTTTCGATTTTCAACCGAATTTTGGGATGGGAAAACAGTGTTAATTAATTGTTACCTGTTTGGTGTTTGATTGCTGTTTCAGTTGTGTTATATGGATTTTTTTGAATGCTGCTAGTATGTACAACCAGACATTATATCTCAGTGCGATTTGATCTCGGTGTTAACAAGTTATTGCTTCCAGAAAATGTGAGTTTGCTGATTGGCTTAGCTTATATTGCATATTTCTTGAGCATTCATGAGTAGGATACAAGTGTGTGTTCTATGAATTTTTAATGCTACTAGAATGTATAAATAGACATTTGTGGTAAGTGATAGGTGCTGGCTGGTTTTCTTGCTTGTTTTATGACTACACATTCTAAGTTGGAATAGGTAACATTGTTAGAAGGCACCAAGAAGTTATGAGGCCGTAAGAAAACTGTGCCTCGTGGGTACCAAGGATGTCTTATCTAGTGATGAATTAAGGATGAGTGTGGTTTGGTTAAGTTAATCCTAATGTGATGTAGCAAAAAAAATCTAGATTAGATACATCAGGTAAAGAGATCGCATATGTGTATGATTAATATCCCTGTTGTGACTCTGTGTTGTTTGCAACATACACCTAGGGATTTCCCACTCCTCTAGCCTAAAATACTACTCATTTGAATGTTGTTGGAAGGATTGTGATACTGGAACACGATTTTTTTCGTATCTGGCTAAGTGAGTTATTTCTTTTGCTGCCACTTATGTAGTGGACGGTTGGACGTCTTTTATATCTATCAACTTGCTTTTGTCATGGAGGGGTTGAAGAGCTATCCTTTTTTTTCCTACTTAAACTAGTAAGTAGAAGCTCTGAAAGCTGGATAAAACCATTTTCACGTGTGATTTTATTTGGCGAAGTGATCTGTTTTTTTTTTTATCTGCTACTCATGACGTACTTGGTGTCAACTCTTTTTTTTTATATGTGGTTGGTCATGCCCTGTAATTATATGTTGGATGAACTGTCCTGCCCTCTTTTAATTTGACTATCAACTTTCGTCTGAAAATTCTGTAGTGAAGAATCTTAAATAGGTAGGCAGTAGGCACTATACCTTCGTAGACGCATAGGATACATAACATTATGTCTTCCACATATGTATGGAGTAATGTATATTCATGAGCATCTGGATGCGTGTAATATGTGTGGATTGTGGTCTGGGGTTCCAGATATCACTTGTGTCTAATGATAGGATGAAATGGAATTTTGCCTTGCCTGTATTGTGATGAGTTGACTGCTTTCGTAAGAAATAAATATTTTGGAAAACATAAGTAAAGGGTAATTTACTCAAGTTAGAAGAGAAGTTTGAGTACTTACCGAACAGGGTATGTGTTGAATCAACTGCTTGGGTTTGATTACCTGTTAAGTACTTTGTGCGAATTGTGATGTTTAAATGTTTTGATGAGCTGGCTGCTGTAGCTGCTTGCGGTGTTGGTTTATGTTTGCTGTTAATCGACAATTTGGTTGGTTAAAACTAAGTCCAACTGGATTATGAAACTTGGTACCGTATCGATCTTGAGTGTGTTGTAGCATCATATGATTGTATGAAATTAGGTGCTTAAGCGTCGTCGTCGTTAATTGTTGCTACCTGTTATGATTATTGTTGGGGGAAATTTCGGGAGTTTTATAATTATTCTTGCGTAAAAGTAAATGGTATTGTCCGTTTATCAGGATTACGAAGTTACCTAGCTTACGAAGATCAACCAAGGTGAGCGATTTCAGGCTTTCGGCATCCGGCCCTGGAAAAGTTGTTACCGTTCATTTCTTTAAATTCCAGTACATGTTCTAGTTTATGTACATGTCTGCCTAACTCTGACTGCGGCTACCCGATGACGACCAACTGACTACGACCCGATTACTAATTACGATTACTGACTGTATAACTGTCGATGACTTGTATTTAGAGATACCTGACTTGTATTAACCTGATATTATATTATTCCAGTTGTCTATTGATATTTCATCCTGATTCTGTCATGTTGATCCTCATGAACTACATTGCACGAAAACTGATTTTGAAAAGCAACCACACACAGTTTTTTGGAAATTTTGGGAAACCGGCCTGCCTGTTGAACTATTCAAACGGTCCTATGTCCGGATTGTATGGGTCGCATGCCCCAATCCGATTATTTGACCGATACCTGATCTGTCCGGGTTGTATGGGTCGCACGCCCCAATCCGATCATTTGACCGATACCTGATATGTCCGAATTGTATGGGTCGCACGCCCCAATCCGATCATTTGCCCGATACCTGATCTGCCCGGATTGCATGGGTTGCACGCCCCAATCCGATCATTTGACCGATACATGATCTATCCGGATTGTATGGGTCGCACGCCCCAATCCGATCATTTGACCGATACCTGACCTGCCCGGATTGTATGGGTCGCACGCCCCAATCCGATCATTTACCCGATACCTTATCTGCCCGGATTGCATGGGTCGCACGCCCCAATCTGATTATTTGACCGATACCTGACCTGCCCAGATTGTATGGATCGCACGCCCCAATCCGACTATTTGATCCTGCCTGCCTATTAACGATTTCCCCATTTAAAAAAAATATTACTTGAACAACTTGTGGTGGTTTGCTATCTTGTTGCATTCATACTCATCCTCATGCATGCCTGATTATCCTCACTGAGTCTATATGACTGACACTCTCCTTGTCCTAATAATGCTTTCCTAGGTAAAGAGAACGATGTGAGGATGGGGTAGACAAACTGACGTTGCACTTTGCTACTTATTCCGCTGCTACTGTACTAGACGTAGGAGATGACTTTTGACTTGTAAACTTATAGTTGGGGTGTGTAATGATTATACGTTTTGATATAAATGTGTATTTGGGAGTTCGGCATAATCCTTGAGGACCAGCTAGCCCCTTGTCAGGTCGGTTGTTTTTGTGAGGAATTAATCTCATATCCATCTGTAATGAATGTACCTTTTGTATTTGGAGCAGTCAGTTGCCAAGTGACTGGGATCTTCAATGAACCAGGACTGGTTGTATGTTTGGACTTAGCTTTCTGCAAGGTGTTGTTGATGGGGAGGGGGGGGGGGGCGTTTAACCCGAATTGCCAGTTGGGTTAGATAACCGACTTGCCCCTAGTTAATTTGGGTTTTTTTGGAGAAAAATCGGCTAAAAAAATATTAATGAATGTGTTAAAAGAAGTACATCTTTAAATGAATGGAGTTCCAACTGTTGTGGATTGGACGGCCATCAGCTGCTTGTAATTTGTATACGCCGTTACCCACTACTTTTGTGATTATATAGGGACCTTCCCAGTTAGGTCCTAACTTCCCGTCTCAACTACCTTGGTGTTTTGGAATACTCGCCGAAGCACCCAATCTCCTTCTTTGAAGGTTCGAAGGCGTATGTTTTTGTTGAAGTACTCGGTGGCTTTGTGCTGGTATGAGGCGTTTCGGACTAGAGATTTTTCACGGAGCTCATCGATGGTGTCCATTTCGTGTTCTAACTGTGTACTATTGGTTTGTTCATCAGCCATTTCATACCTTGCAGTTGGGAGACCAACTTCAATTGGGATGGCGGCCTCAGTTCCAAAGGTGAGACTAAATGACGTCTCTCCAGTTGGAGTCCTTGGAGAAGGTGCAGTAGGACTATAACACTACTGGTAATTGATCTACCCAAGCTCCTTTCGCACTTTTGAGTCTCTTCTTTAGACTATTCATAATGGTCTTGTTGGTTGCTTCTGCCTGCCCACTTGCTTGAGGATATATGGGAGTGGAGAATGTGAGCTTGATGCCCCATTTTTTGCAGAAGTCTTGGAACTCGTAGTTTATGAACTGAGGGTCATTGTCTGTGACAACCTCCTTTGGAACCTCAAACCTGCAAATGACATGTTTCCAAATAAAAGTTTTTACCTCGTGATCTTTTACCAGTGTGTAGGCTTCTGCTTCCACCCATTTGGTGAAGTAGTCAGTAACTGCGAGCATGAATACTCGTTGTCCAGGAGCCTTAGGTTTCTTCCCGATAATATCCATTCCCCACTTCATGAATGGCCATTGTGGTATTATTGAGTGCAACTGTTCAACTGTAAGGTGGCTAACTTAGGAATGTCTTTGACATGGATCACATTTTTGCACGAATTCTTTAGAGTGAGCTCGCATGGTAGGCCAGTAGTGCCCTGTTGTAAGTGCTCTATTGGCTAGACTTCTAGCCCCATAATGATTGCCACATTCTCCTTCGTGTAATTCAGTCAATACAGATTTAGCATCTCTATGAGACACACACCTGAGTAGGGGGCCAGAAAATGATCTTTTGTATAGCTAGTCGTTATGGATGACAAACCTTGCTGCATTAGTTCTCACTCTTCTAGCCTCATTTTTGTCTTCTGGGAGTTGTCCTCTAAGAAGATAGGTTGTGATTTGAGTCATCCAAATTTCCTCTATTGTGATCTCAGCTACATGCTTGTCATTTGAACCTTCCTTCCAAGTAGCTGGCCATTGAACATGCACAACTGGAATTGAGGTGGGTATTGTGGTCTGGATGATAGCTCCGAGATTGGCTAGAGCATCTGCATGGTTGTTCTCTGCCCTAGGTACCTGTTTGATTGAAAAAATCGAAGGAAAGTTGCAAGTCCTTGACTAGCTTGAGGTATGCTGCCATCTTGGAGTCTCTAGTCTGATAGGATCCCTGCAATTGATTGACAACTAATTGCGAGTTAGAGTGTACCTGGAGGTTTTGTATCCTCATTTCCCGGGCTAGGTTCAAACCATCTATGAGGGCCTCATATTCCGTCTCATTGTTGGTAGCTTTGAATCCGCACCTAATTGCTCGCTGGATTGTATCTCCTTTTGGTGAGATGAGGACTATGCCTATCCCAAATCCCTTGAAGTTGTTGGAACCATCAACCAACAGTTTCCATTGCAAGTTGTCCTTTTCCTACAAACACAAAAGCTCTTTCTCCGCATGTGTTAGATTCTGATGGTGTAAAATCAGCTATGAAGTCAGCTAGAGCTTGTGACTTGATGGAAGTACACGGTTGGTGTAACGGCCGTAAAAATTTGGTATGTATTGAAAATTCACTTAAAAATTTAATTCTATTATTTAAACTGAAGTATGAATATTCGAATTAATTTAAAAACATTAAACGTCGTGTGAAAACGTCAAGAAAATAATAAGGAGTAATAAAATAATAAATAAAAATATTTATTTTATTTTTGGTACGGCTTAAGTTCGACTCAAGGATCGTCCAGGAATCAGTTTCATAATTTTCTGGAATTTATTCGCGAGCCGTTCGGGATCTAGAAGGTGCCAGATACATTTACTTAGTAAATGGACATTAGACTCAAAAACTGAGTCTTCTTCTTCTTCTCCAATACTCTTCTTCCCGTTTTCTTCATCCTTACGCCAAGCCGCCTTCTCACGCCTATAACTACCGTGCGCCTCCATTTCCATCACCTTCCACCACAGCCTTGTCCCGCTCTCCTCTGCCTCAATCTCTCGCCGCCCCTCCACTGCTCCCCCTCGCCCGCTCTCTCTCACCCTTGACCCGCGCCTCTTCACCGCGCCTTCTGCGCACCTCCTCCATTTCCCAACCACCACCACCGGAGACCACCACGACCAACCGCTACTCCGCCTCCTTCCGCGCTATACTTGCACCTCCCCATATTCACAAACACCAAT
>JAYMSP010007156.1:0-10409 GCA_036897095.1 Plantago elongata
AAGGGAGATCGGCGCGTTGAGGTGGGGTGGAAGATCGGTTAGAAAGTGGAATGCCATAAGAGGAAAGTTAGGAAGGTTTTTATGGAACAGGTGGAGTATTTCTCTAATAGTATCATCGTTTGTCCAATAGAAGGAAAAGCAAGAGCACAAACCAGAAGCTCTCTTTTCTACAAATGATATAGATGCATAACATTGCTCGCGTATGGAGGCGGAACAACTGTTCGTGTAAATACCCACATCAAACAAGATAGACAGATAGTATAGATGAAAGTGATCACAAATAGTACAATTCATTCACCACAAAGGTACAAAGAACATTTCTGAAATGCAAAGTCATATGATTTATGATTTCCAAAAGAGCAAGTGTACCTCTCCAAGTTGGCAGATAAATTTTCAAACCAATATATGAAGATGTCCTTGTTGACACGAGTTGAATAATTGCAAATGAGGTAGCAAAGTACAGCATGCCTGCAAGTAATATAAACAAAAGGTATTGATTGAGAAACATGAATATCAATAAACGTAAGATGATTTATATCTACTTTATAGCGATGACAGTCAAATTTTCCCTGCATTGCTAATTTTTCATCAAATCCTGCAATTCAGTTCATAGCCTAATTTCATAAAATGATCCAATGACTAGATGTTGAAGACTTGGAGTATTTTGCATTGATAACATAATTTCAAAAAAAATTCTTTTTTGAAATGGCAAAAAATATATTTCAAGTGAGAACAAATCTTGATAGCAAATTATTATATTTCTATTATGGACATTGATTATGATAGCTGACCATTTGTTTGTCACATATAGAAAATATGGTTCACCTCAGACCTACCATGCCCACTTTCCCTCAACAAGCCTCTGTTTTATCTGGACGACCAAACACTCTTGCCTTGGTCGCTTTTCTGAAATTGGTGCTTTTGATGTATCAGAGAATGCCTAGCAAGAAAATAAATTAATTGATGAACATAATATATTAACCATAAATACATTTGTGTGTGTGTGTGTGCGCGCGCGTACACAAACATTAGTATTTATTTCGTTAACCCTGTAAGCACATTGTTCTGACAATCTGACTTACTTGAGGATTCTTGAGACAGTCTATTTTAAGTAATATTTATGTACATATAGACATTCACACACAGTATGAAAACAAAAATATTCAAAGATTCGGGAGACAAAGTTTCAATTTTATAGCAACAACGTAAACCAAAATTGAAGCTAAAGAACAGCCACAAAGCCTAGTGAATTCAATAACGACGTAAATAAGAGATACGTCATGCTCAGATGACACATACAGCTGAACAAGTAATAAACTATAGATGTAGCCCCAGGGCATTGAATTCAAGAAGGCACAGCAAACTGAGTTTCTATGAACTACCCGGCAGAAGACAAGAGCTGCAAGCTCCACCACTCTGGTAAGATATCGCTTTTCGTCCCTGGCATCCAAGGTAGAATCAGTCCTGAATAGAAAGCCTCAAAGCTAAGAGCACAGGAGAAAATTTCATAGAGCTCAAAAAGTTCACATTTAGATAAAACAAAAAGGTTAAACCTGAGCAAGCTTGTGCCCAAGTTACACATTTGATCAAGCTCTTTGCTGACAACATCCAAAAGTTGTGCTAGTAAAGTAGTTCCATCAGCAGCAGCAGAGCCTCTCGTCAAACTTAGTTGCAACTTTGCATAGACGACAAATGACTCCTACTAAGTAATACAAGTTAGCAGACAACAAAACTATACTGGCATTCAAAAACAAGATTGTAGTAGAACCTTTATTCGTTGAACAAATCTTGTATGGTTAAATGAATTAGTGACAGATAGAGTAACAGATGGGTACCTAGCTAGACACTTGAGCAAAATAAGGTCTCTTAATCTTCCTGTATATATTCACACTATAAATTCATTCACCTTTAACTTCTTGTCACGAGCATTAAACCAGCGTTGAAACACAAATTTCTTTGCTTCTTCATGAATTTCCAGGGATTTGCATCCCAGATTTGGTCCATCCTTCAGCAGATAAATGTTGATACAGTCCATAAGTTTCCGTGAGTTATTATCTTCGTTCCTGGTAGCCGAAGAAGACATATAAAACATGTGTCCAGGAAAACACAAATTCAAGAATATTACCCTAACTTACGTTACACGTTGAAAAATTGCTACAAAACCCTTAACTACATCTTCTCGGATATTGTCGGGGAAATCTCCTGGGGGTTTCTCGAGAAGTAACTGCAGGGTCCGGAATGGGTCGTCATGGGGATTTGTTTGATTAGATTTTCCTGCAATCAAGTTGGTTTCTACCTTTTTCATGTGTAGTACTACAAGACCTACGCGTGTCAATGACAAACGTTAATAAGATTGCATGTGCCAAAGGATACATAAGCAGAAAATTTTGAGGGGAAATATATGGGACACTTACTGGCATAAACTCGTTTTCTCAGGTGAAATCTATAATCTTTGATTGGCAGAAGACACTGGAGGATACGAACATACTCCGACTGGAAGCTAGGTACATCCATGATGACATCACACACGTGATTGAAAATAAGTTTAGCCACAGGTAGTAGAAGCAATTTTTTTCCTAGAAACAGATGAAGAAACATTACTTACAGCAGTGCAAAAACATCCTTAAGCCAACTTGACATTCTCATCTGAGAAATTCATACAATGATTACATTCCAGATAGATACTGTAATAAAATCAGAATGCTTCAGTTAGTTATCTTTTTGAATGATACATCAGATTATTCCAATTGGGTGTGGTTTGCTAGTTCTAGTATATATTTATTTGGTTAGTCCAAGTGAAAGAATCAAATCCACACGAAAGA
Source organism: Plantago elongata (assembly GCA_036897095.1). Classification (NCBI taxonomy): domain Eukaryota; kingdom Viridiplantae; phylum Streptophyta; class Magnoliopsida; order Lamiales; family Plantaginaceae; genus Plantago; species Plantago elongata. Next base: position 2,823 of record JAYMSP010007156.1, read on the forward strand.
ATCAAACAGAACAGAAGGTGGATCGTGAATGTGGGAGGAATTGGCAGGGATATTATAATGGTGGGGACTGCCTGCTTGCACTGAAGGGATTTTTAATGTGGTTAAATATCTCAACGAAAGATCCAATGGAGGAAGGTTGACAGGAGCTATGGAAGGTTTTGCTGATTTTGTTAGAAACCCCTTCCTAATTAACCTAGCTTTTTTGGTGGTGAATTCAATTGACCCTCCAATAGAGAGACTTGGAGTTATATCAAGGATTGACGATTCTTAATATCCAGCGAGACTAAAGCCAAATACCAGATGTGTCACAGAAAAGATTGACTAGTGTATTCAGATCACCTCCCAGTTTCTCTCTTTGAAGAACAATGGAGTGAGGATAGGACGCCTTTTAGATTTGAGAAAATGTGGCTGCCCATAGATAGATTTCAGGAAAGTCAGATCCTACTGGATTTCAGGAAAGTAGATCTTAGTGGCGTTCATAATCTGCCAATGGTCTCCCTAGTTATATATTTCACCATAAGTTAAAGGCCTTGAAAAGACAGCTCAAGAAACAGAATTGTGAGACGGTTGGGGATTTAAACAACAATAAAAGCAATTTCAGAGCTGGATGAACTCGATAAAGTGGAAGAAACTAGAGGACCAATTGGCAATCAAAAGGAAAAGGCAGAAATTATTGAGATCCGAAGTTCAGAAATAGCTGAACTAGAAGAGAGATCATAATGACATAAATCATGAGCTATGTAGTTGGAGAGAGATAAGCATGCCAAATTTTCCACCATATGTAGGTGCAATAGGGCAACCTCTAAGTCGCACGGTTAAAGGTTGAGAAAGAAGTAATCACTAACCAAGATGAGATTGCGGACGAAGTGGTCAACTTTCATACCTTTCTCGAAGTCTTTAGAAGACTTGGAGGATGGCGGAAAACGTATTTGTCAAAAGGTGGAAGGATTACTCTTATCAAGTCAACTTTGGCAAGCCTACCTACTTACTTCCTATCTTTGTTCCCTGCACTGTCGGCTGTGAAAATTTATATGGGATGGATTAGATGGATTCAGCAATAGACTACATTTGAGGTTGGGGTGGCTCATGGCTCCACTATCCGGTTCTAGCTCAATAGTTGGAGTGAAGGTTCTCTTTGAGAGCAAGAATTTCTTCACTTTCCACCCACCCGTTGGCTATGGTGTACAGTTTTTAGAGGAAAACAACGGTATCGTATGTTATAATGTTACTTTGTAAGAAATTTGCAGGATTGGGAGTTGGAAGAGTTTAACTTATTTTTACTTCTATGACGCAAAAATTAGGAGTTCCGGAGATTGATAACATTCATTAGCACTCTGGGTTGATAAGTTCTCTGTAAGCTCATTTTATGGTTCCTTGGCAAGACCTATTCAAGGTGATGTCCTGTAGAAGTAAATTTGGGGTAATCTCCCATCTACGGCAGCTTTCTACTCTGTTTATCCACAAGAAAGGTTGATTACCAGTAATCTTATGGTTCGAGGTGCATATGTGGTTGCGCGGTGCATTATGTGCAAGAAGGGCACGGAGTTGGTCAAGCACCAAGTTTGCAATTTTGCATTGTGATACAGCACAAATGATATGGAACTATTTCTTGCTATTCCAATACATATCATGGGCTTTGCCATGGAGTATTGAGGATAAAGACTTAGCAATATAATCCCTGGGTGTATTATTTGGTGTGTGGAGCAAGAGGAAGTATAGATACTTCTAAGACATTGTTGTTTAGAGTTGAAGATCAAGGATTCTATCCCCCAGACTTTGTTCTATGGTTCGATGCTGCAGCAAGGAACCCTTTTCGAAACTTCATGAATTTTATGACATTTGTGTCTAGTTTGTAATTTTAATAACACTCCTTGTGTATTGCACTATTGTGTTTTTAGTCTTTAATAATATTTGAGATTATTTATTAAAAACGTGGTATCTAACAATACTAGAATTTAAATTCATATACTAAAGTGCTCCAGTACATACCACGATAACCAGAGATGTTTATATAATTACATGCATGTGCATAGAATAGGCAGTAATTGACTCCAAGGTAATGCACTGGCATATCGCAGACAATATTACGAGAAACGATCGTATGCATAAGGGAACTCGATCAAAATGGAATTTAAAATTCACATCAAGAAGATATATATGTTAGCAAATGCTCAAATTTTATTGTGGTTGAAATACTGAAAAGGTGACTGCATGACATTCAGCCAAATATACAATGAAAGCCCAATTTTGTGCTCTAATCAAGAAGTCAAAACACTAACCTGAATACTCAACATCTTCAGCTCGGTTGATGACCACCTTGAGAGCTTTTGCATAAGTTATCTTTGGCAATCGCTTCTTGCTGGAGGATATCTCTAACGATACACACTGAATCAAGATTTTTACAAGAAACGGCCAGGTTTCAGCTGCACAGATACATAGGCAGTGATTGATGCATTCTCTATTTCTATTCCCACATATAAATAATGTAAACATGAAGCTCAACTGCACAAACATGCTTACAGTGAAAAGTTTCGTTATGCTTGAGACTTGCTGTTTTATCTGATAAGTATCTACAGAAACCTTTTGATCGATCCCCTACTGTTTCTAGCATCCACATGCTCAGCAGTTTAATTCCTTCCTACAAGCAAAACAAAACAAAATCAGCTTAAAATGTAGGCATAGTACAAGCAAACAACAATCTAACTGACAGTACATCAAAGAAGATATTGAACTGTTTTAGATGAAAATATGAGATTTGTATATCATAAATTAAATCATATCTATCTGGAAGGAATAGATAACATAACAACTCATTATTCCGAGAAAAATATCAGAATGTAAAATCAGTAATCACATCATATTGTCCTCAAGTATACTTCACAATGAGGTAAAACAGAGTTTGATGACAAATACTGTCAAGCAACATTCTATCTGAAATTAAGACAGGGAAGATTTTGAAGTAGCTCTACCTCAGAGCCAAAATTGCAGAAGCCAGTCAATATGCCGTTCATTGAACTCAAGTAAAAATACATGCCCTCTCCGTCCGATTAATAATGATTAATGTGTCATTCGGTTTTTATGGTGTTTACAAAACATATCACTCCCTCCGTCTCATATCAAATGGCAAATTTGACTTTTGCATAATATTCGAGGTCAATATTGACCACAAATTACTCTCAGATCAGACGTGCATATACATTTAATAATATTTGAATATGAAAGTAGGCATCATGAACTTTTCAGTTATATTTAAGAAATGGTACACTTTTTAATACAAACAATAGCTCCAGAAATGAAATGTTTTAAATCATAGATTTCTAATTTCTAATGGACACTCAAAATCTATCTCTATACAGAAGTAACTAGACATGCCATTTTGTTTCCGATGAGAAAAAGTGTAATCAGTTAATCGTAGTACGCCTAGACTATGATTGACTAGCAGCAAACACCTCGATTTCTGAACAAAAGCTCTTAAGCACCAAAGGTAGGAAAAGTAGTAAAAATCTGCAGTCTCGAGAAGTAATATGCAGAATGTTTGATAGGTGAATGCGTTTGAGAGCGATGATGCTTACATCTCGAGTTTTGGCCTTATCGGAGGTGAGCTTGGAGATGATTTCCTGAACGTCTCTGGAAGTGACTTTAATACGACCGGAATCCATCTCGCTCTCTTGTACAGCTGATTTGTCACTGCATATCGATCAATCGAGGTTCAAGTGATTAGCGAACTAGGGTTTTTAGCAGCTAAATTGGCGGGAAGGGATGTTGAAGTCGAGTAGAAATGGTTTTTTCCACCGTGATGATTACAGGTGGGTAGGTTTTCTATCAATCGATTCGACTATCTGGTTTTGGTCGAGTGGGAGACAAGAAATTCTGGGTAAAAGTATAAAGTAAAATTTCACTTCCATCTCCGAAATTTTTTAAATTAAATTTAGACGTAGTATAAAATATAATAATTTAAATGTATTTATTAAATAAATTAAATGAGTTTGTTGATAAAAATAACATAACTTTACTGAATTGGATGAATTTAATTATAACAACTTCATGTGTTTAAAAAATAAACCTTCTTACACATAGGTTGTATTACCACAAACATCAATATTAGAATAAGTATGCATTGTTTTTAGGAATATAAGGTACATCTATATAATTTAAAGGGAGTATATTTGTGTAATTTTTTAAAAATATAAGATATATTTATGCATTTTATCCGATTAAAGACATCAACAAACACTAATCTTTTACATTATGGAGTTTTAGTAAGAGCATCACTGTATACCTATACATATAAACTTAAGAACATAAAACAGTTTTATAGTTTCATCACGATGCAAGGTCCATTACAAAACACTATGTTGGTCCCTTAGACAACAAGATTAAGGTCTAGAGTGGAAAATGTTTGGATCGAAAATGTAATTGAATCCGTTTGAGTTGGGGTGAATTAATAAATAATAGTTGTTACAATTTGTATCTGGTCTAGAATTAAAATTGTATAGGAATTTATATGTTGAGAATTGAATTTTGATTAATTGTGATTGAATTATGTCTTAGCAAACAATTAGTCAATTCTAATGGTCTCGTCAAACACAAAATGATCCAACTTAATTATAATTTAATCAAAATTCACATCCCAACTATTTTTGTGTCTAAAACAGGTTTTCTAATGAAAGTACAAGTATGCGTTGGTACTTAACTTTTAGAATGCGGTTAACCTTTACAATTAAGTAATTGTATGTATGTGTTTATTGAATAATTATATTTTAACAAAAAGAGAAATTTTTTGATAAATTATACTCCAAGTTGTACCATGTACAAGTGTTACACTCGACATTGTCACTATTTTTATTATATATGTTACTTCAGCTCAACGTGTAACTGATATATTCCATCAATCTTGCGAATGAAAAATGGCGCGTGGATTTCAAACGTTGTGAGCCGTCTACACGCTGGACACGTGTCAATAGGAGATTAAATTTGGAAAATAAATGATTAATTTTTTTTAATTATTTGATTGGGGGTGGGTGGGACACGTGTTTTAATATGGCTAATTGAAGAAAGAATGGGTAAAAAAACGAAAAACAACAAATTAAATGGGAATAAAAGGGGGAATTGGAACCGTAATTCCCAAATGAAGAACCCTAACCCAAACGAAGAGTCGTAACCAATCGATCAAACCGATATTCCTAAAAATCATAGTTGTATTGTTAATCGTTGATAGAAATCGAGCTAATTCAAGGTATTAATGGCAGCTTCTTCATCTTTGAGCGGAGGATTTCGAGCAGGTGAAAGGTGTCTATGTGGGTATTTGGCATTTCTTCTAACATCTTGGACGGATCAAAACCCAGGTAGAAGGTTCATGGGTTGTTCAACACGCAATGTAAGTTTAATCTCAGTTCTCTTGAATATCTTTGATTGATGGAATCATGTACTTTCGGTGGATTGATGGAATCATGTACTTACGAATTATCGTCTGTTGTTGTTTTTGTTAATGAGATTGATATTGGTGTTGAAGGGTGCAAGTACTTTCTGTGGATTGATAAACCGGTATGTCCACGTGGTTTGGCTATTCTTCCAGGAATACTTAAAAATCGAAGAGGATTGAGGTAGAATTGGTTGAAGCTCATATGGTGATTGATGCAAATAATGCAGAGATAGCAACAAAGATTGATGAGATTGCTACCTTGATTGAGATGAACACTGGTTTGGTTGAGCAGAGCAAACTATTGAAAATGAAATAGTTGAGTTGAAGCTTCAAATGAGGAGCATGAGAGCAGGGGTGGCAGTTGCTGAAAACAGGGAGATAAATAAAGTTTCAAAAATTAAGAAACGTGCCCCTCCCCCAATTTAAAATTTCAAAAAAAACAGAAAAAGAAAAATTAATTCAATATATATTTCAAGATTTAATCTCGTGTCGACACGTGTCTACTCGTATACTACTCCGGCGTTTGAAATCCACGCGCCATTTTCCGTTCACAGAATTGATCGGAGTATATCAGTTACACGTTGAACCGAAGTAACATATATAATCAAAACAGTGACAATGTCGAGTATAACGCGTGTACATGGTGACAATGTCGTGTATAATGCATGTACATGGTATCTGGAGTATAATTTATCAAAATTCCCCACAAAAAGACAGATAGGTTGCTTGAAGTAAATTACAGTAAGTAAATGCATTGTTTGTAAATGCATTGTTTATATTGGTATTAGAATGTGGCGCAATCGTTTAACCAATCACTTTAATTATTTTATACGAAATTATTTTATACGAAATTAAATTTACTAAGATAGAAAGGATGTGTTACTTTAAAAAAATCATATTCTTCGCCAAAATTTCTTATACCTAATGATGCATTCGGTTGGGTTTTAATTTTATTTATTATTTTGCTAAAACAGATTGCACAATGGCATGTTTGATTTCATTTTTATCACTTTCAATTGTGCTCAGACTATAATTCGAGCATATTGGGTCTGTGGTCCATAATTTTTCAAGTGGAGTTGGACTAAGAAATGAAACCTAACTATTACTAACCGGTGATGATGTCACGGTATAATTTAATTTTAGAAAGAATTCATTCAATATCCCTTTTAGACTGAGTATAAAATTTTAGAAAAAATATACTTTATATTATATCAGGTATAAAAAGGGTACTAAATGTTGATGTTGTCCAATTTGTATATATACTTTATATTGTACCATGATGAAAACTGATATTGTATATTGACCCCATCCAATTTATATATTCACATTGTATCATGTACAAAAAAGATATTTTATATTGACATTACTCCAATTTGCGATCATTAAATTCACCATGCTCAACTTATATACTGCAGCCAATTTTTACACTAGATTTAATACTTGTGATAAAAATCAATTAATTAGGTGAATAATAAAAAATTAAAGTAGAAAATGAAAATTATAAGTTTTCATCGGACTCGTGTCTCAATTAATCTTGTAAAAGTTGAGAAAATAATAAAATATTGAGAATGAAAAGTAATTAAATATTATTATAGCTAACAAGCCTTAATTTCACAATTAGTTGTATAATAAATACGAAATTATCTTAATTCGACATGTGTCCATTGGATTTTTTCATAAATGTATAGTATATGTTTTAAATATTTTTATATTTTTAAAAAATATTTACCAAATTAAATTTGGTGATGACACGTGTCAGATGCCATGATTCTTATGTGTTTTATATTACACCTACAAATCGGGTGAAGAAATAGATTGAAGTATACACATTAAAAACACCATGAATTTAATGGTTACAAATTGGACGAAGGTAATATGTATAGTACCATTTTTGTACATGGTACAAAAAGTATACAAATTGGACGGTGTCAACGTTTAATAACCTTTATGGACATGGTACAATACAAAGTATATTTTTTGGGATTTTTCCTATAGATTGCCTAATTACGATAAGGTATACCGTAGTTGAACAATTACATCTATTAGATCTTAGATGCATTGTTTACACCCAAGAACAAGAACTTGACATTTCACGGATTAAAACTCGAAAAGTACTTTTTTATCCCCGACTGAAAATCAACGTTTGGAATTACAAATTTGGGGGG
>JAYMSP010007157.1:0-10406 GCA_036897095.1 Plantago elongata
TATATATATATATATTTATATATATAATTTTTATTGAGTCTCATATAAATTTATCTATATAACTCCGAAAAATATTTTAATTAAATAAATTATTAATTCATTAAAGTAAATATAAATGTATTAAAGAAATTTATTTATTTAGAACTTAGTACAACAGTCAATCGAAGTCTACACTATCCGTATTACCAAATCCAAAACACAACCTATGCAAAATTAGGCTTTGTTTTTTAAAACTCAGAATCGCTTCAGTTCAGTTTCATTCAGTGCAATTTAGCTCAGCTCTGCTTAGTTATAATTTATACATTACTTAAGTTCAATTTAGTTTAATTCAGTTTCATCATGTTCAGTTCAGATCAGTTAACCCCTAAGAAATTTATCAACATGAGTTTTAAATCAAGGATATAAAACCTCTGTCGAATTAAACAAAGTATAATCACACTTTTAATTTCAGCTAAATCAAATAGGCTTCTGTTGAATAAGTGAAAGATTCTAATCAGACCATATGCTATAAACAAACTCATTCACCCCACCTCGAACATATGTGAACACCACCCTTTACCACTGGCCTTATTGATCAGCCACATAAGCAAAATTTGATGTGGAATGTATCTTTGAATTTCATGGAGTTACATTGATAAAATTAATTTAAAAAAAGAAAACATTATTGGATTGAAAGATAAATCTAGACTTATTTACCCATAATTTTTGTAGTCAATATGACCCAATTCTCTAGAATGTCATATTTAAAAAATATAATGTACAATACATGTTAAAAAAGAGCTCAACTTATGGTAATTTTGAAAAATTGTTTATGACTCAATTCTGCATACATAAATGATTGCATAATAATTAATAGAAAAATGATAATCAATTTTTAAATATTTTTTTAGAACTTAGTACAACAGTCAACCGAAGTCGACACTATCCGTATTACCAAATCCAAAACACAACCTATGCAAAATTGGACTTTGTTCTCTAAAGCTTAAAATCACTTTAGTTAAATTCAGTTCCAGTCAGTGCAATTTAGCTCAACCCTGCTTAGTTATAATTTATACATTACTTTAGTCCAATTTAGTTTAATTTCAGTTTCATCCAGTTCAGTTCAAACTAGTTAACCCCAAAGGAGTTTATCAACATGAGGTTTAAATCAAGGATATAAGACCTCTGTCGAATTAAACAAAGTATAATCACACTTTTAATTTCAGCTAAATCAAATAGGCTTTTGCTGAAAAAGTGAAAGATTCTAACCAGACCATATGTTATAAGCAAACTTAGCCACCCCCGCTTCGAACATATACGAACGTCACCATTAACACTGGCCTTACTGATCAGCCACACAGGCAAAATTTGATGTGGAATGTGTCTTTGAATTTCATGGAGTTCCATTGATAAAAATAATTTAAAAAAGAAAATATTATTAGATTGAACGATAAATCTAGACTTATTTACCCATAGTTTTTGTAGTTAATATGGCCCAGTTATCTAGAATGTCATATGTAAAAAATATAATGTATTATACATTTTAAAAAAGAGCTCAACTTATGGTAATTTTGAAAATTTGTTTATGGCCCAATTCTGCATACATAAATGATTGCATAAAAATCAATAAAAAATAAAAATATATTTCACAATTTCAATATTATTATGAAATATATTTTAAATTTTGAAAATAGAAAATTTTAAGTTGCAAATCCATGTACAATCTCTCTGAATTTTGAGACATTGTTGTTTGTCTCTGTCTCATGTGTCTTATGGATGTTGAGGTAGACAAGTGTTTGTGGTCCAATGTCATTTAATTCGAAATAATGATTGAGGGACTATTTGATGATAATTTGACTAAATATTGAAAAAGATTTTTTAAAAAAAGGTGCCGAGAAATAAAGGAAAACCAATACTATAAATCGAGACACTGTCAGTTTAGATAAGCAAGTTTTGTGTTGTCCGGTCAATTTCTACCTGATTAATACAATTAGGAATGTCGACCAAAACACTGGTCAAACAAATTTATATAGTTTGACTAGTCCAAGTCTACTAAATGTATTTTATAGTATAACATCTACGACCTAAAAAAGTAAATATTTGATATTAATATATATAAAAATAAATATTGTACGACTAATGATGATATATATATTTTTCAAGGTTAGGATCCAACTAACCCGTTAAGGTCTCAACGAGTTGATATAAGATAAAATTTATATCGGGCCATGCACCCGTACGATCGTACAAGACCTTTTAAGTAGTAACTGATACTATTTTTAATAAATGTACCCCTCAAACCCAAAACAAAACTGTATAAATCAATTTACATGGCACAAGCATAAGAGAAGTATTCAAAATACAAAAGAACATCCATATTTAAGTCATAGTTATCATAAGATAAGTTTTAGTATACATCTCCAATAAAATTAAATTAAATTGATGTTGATAGAGTAGATTATATACTAAATATGTAATAGGACTATCTCCAATGGTCACACCATCAACCTATCTCTTCCACATCAACATTTCATTCACCTTACAATCTCAACAACCATTATACTCCAATGTTCGCACTCTATTCAGCTTTTCTTTTTTCATTTCTTATAAACTTCATCTTTTCATTTCTTATTATCTTTCATTTCATTTAAAATAAAAGGAAAAATCAGACTTACATCGGTTCTAAATCTTAGAACTGGTGTCAATTCTCACACCAAGTAAAACTCCAATGGAGCTAATTAGAACGTGTCAGTCCAATGCCTTGAACTCAACTAGAGTTGGTCCGAGCTAATCAAAATTTACAAGGATGCAACACATACAACTCTATAACATTTAAAGTTATTTTTGTTTGTATTCTATGCCAGGAGTTTGATTTAATGAGTATTACTTTATACTTTAGTATAATAAAACTTCAGTTAGAAAAAAATATGTGCAATAGGATATTAAATATCACATAATATGTATATAAAAGGATATACAATTCATATAATAGATTCCAACACATAGATTTTTTCTACGCATGTTTACTAAGTTGAACTTCCTGTGGCACCGGCACAAGTTTGAAGAAAAAATTGAATAAAATAAGAGAGAATGTGATAAGATTTTTGTGGTTATTTTGATTTACATGGATCTTCGGATCGATGTGTACTAAACTGTTTGGAATGGAATTAAAGCTTTAAGTTCCAAAAGTAGGAGATATAGTGATAAAGTAGGGGAAAAAGTAAATAAAATAGGAGTGGAATTTTTCATTTAAAGGATGAGAAGATGAAGTTGTGACAGACCAAAATAACCAAAATGAAATACGTAAATATGAAGTTGGGATGGAAGGAGTAATAAAGTATGAAATAGATTGAATAAACTAGCAGAGATCGTGAAAATGTATGATAGATAATAAATAAAGAAGGAAATAGAATTTTTATTTAAGTTATGTGGAGTTGATTGGGATGTTTCAAAATCGAATGAAGATGTTAAATTCAGAACAAAGAGAGTAATTCTTATGTGTTTTGTAGGGAGCCAACATACTACTTCGAAATTGTTGGGAGCCAAATATATAAAGTGTGTTATAATATTTTATATATTTAGTTCGAGTTTGAGGGATACAGTTTATTTTACAAAAAAAGAAAAATTATGTATCTGTTATTATTTAACAGGTGGAGTATATGTTATCTCTACCTGCAAGGTTCTGAATGGTTCAACTTGGATCCTATCACTACAAAGCAAATCCGACATGATGAGTCGTACTTTATCATATTTATTGTTATTTATAGTTACTATAAAATTAGACTAGCATTGGATTTAAATAATGATTGACGTTATTTACAAATTTTATTTTAATTAATTAATTATTTTTATTTATTATTAAAAATAACTATATCATAACATCATCACGAATTAATACTAATTGAAAAGATAAATAACACAATTTAAGGTACCAAATAATTGTTCCCTTCATAATTCCTTCATGAACATATGGGAGTACTCTCCTACTCAACTAGTACTACAATGGATTACCCCCTCTAACAAATAAATGGGTTGACAATCGCTATCTGGAATAAATACTACTTATAAACCCAGTATGATAGTAATATATAATTACTCTCTCCACCATATTAACATTTTACTCACTCCAATTCACTTTGTAACTCTACACAATTATCTATTCCATCAGTAAAATTCAAATTATATTTTATTTTAATATTATTTTCAAACTCAATTTTACAGTTCATTTTCTTTTTTCATTTCATTTTAAACTTTATTTTAAAATTAATTTTAAATGTTGTTAATAAATAATAACAAAATTACACTCACATTTTATTAATATATTACTTAAAAATAAAATTACCGTACATTAAACTAAAAATTTAAATATTTTAAATTAAAAATTGTATTTATATTTTTTAAGCATTTTTTATATTTATAACTTTAAATTGAAATAATCACATGTTAAATTTTACAGGTAATGATGTGCCTTAGTTCCTTCAATTATTATTGTTACATTTGATATATATATTCAATTGAAGAAAAAAAAATTGAAATACATTATTCATAAAATAAATATACAAGAATCCAAAGAAATCAAAATGAAACAAAGAAGAGGTGGCATGAAACAATAGCAACGGGAAAGAAATAAAAAGGAAAGGGGAAGCAAAGTACATAGCACACAGATTAACAAAGTAACAGTTTTTTAAATAAAAAAAGGGGCTGGGGCACCCCGACGCCCAAACCTGCACCAGAGTCCCTGAGTTCTTGCAGACCATTCAATCTTACCACGATGATGGAGATGATCTTAGTATCTTAACTAATTGGCACAAGTTATCTCAATAAAAAAAAATAAAAAAATATAACCTCTTTAATTATATATATCTTTTTTAAATGAATAAAGAGTAACTCGAATTTAAACTTATTATTTGAAGGTGAAGCGTCTTACCAACTGAGTTACACTTCATCGTCACTTAATCATGTTAATCACTTATAATTATGTTAAAAGGTAGAGATAATGGTCCTATTTAGGAAATGAAATAAATAGTTCAGAGCCTTAATATATTTGATGAGGGGTCAATAATCCATGCCAGAATAAAGCTACCATATACTCCTTCGTTTCAATTTCATTTTCTCCAATTGTTTTTTTTCTAGTTAGACCATCCAACTTTAAATTAAATTTATTTATACAATAATACTTTTTAATGAATTTTTCAAAAAACATATAAGAACTGACCAGAAAAAGTCAAACTGGTAATGAAACTTGATGGAGGGGGTATATTACAAGACCTGTTACATCCTCAATCAGCACGTACATCACCGCGTTAAGAACAAAAATACAGTTTTCCTCAGTCTTTAGCTAAATATACTGGTGAACTCTAGACAAATAGGTCAAAACTGGAATGAGGAGATTCCTGACAAATCTCCGAAGAAATATGCTCAGCAGGTCAGTGATGAGTGATAACATTGGCAAAATTTTGCCACTGTACAGCCACGAAGAAAGTTGGAGAAGTTATGTAGTCTTTACTCTTTTAACTGTCTCTGGACCAAAGCATACTTGACAAGTTCATAAAAGGAAACCACAATTCCAACTGATGGACCTGCTCGAGCAACTCTAGGACTAGCACCGGCAAACAAACCCCTCATGCCTCCGTCCCTGATGCAAAATTGCAGGTCTAAGTTCACCACATAAAAAGAATACTTCCTCATTTTAACTTAAACCCATTGCGCTTCTATAAACTACAAGAACCCAGGAGAAGATCCTAGGAGCTTCAAAAAGCTTATCACAAGACATTACTATTTCTTTCTTTTTTTTTTTTGAAACAAGCAAACAATGCATTCATAAAGTATGCCAAGACATTACTATTTCTGCTAATATATATATGGATTTATCTCCCAAAGCAGTTCCACGCACACAATTAATATTCTGTAAACGAAAAAGAATGCACAAACTTAGATCGAGCTTTTTCCAAAATAAAATAAGTTCCATCTCAAACAGACTGCATGCTTGCAAAGAACAGCCACTACACTGATTCTGCATATAATATTACTTGATGCACATCAGTAATTCACACATTCTTAAGTCAATTTGAAAAAGTTATCCTGTTACAGAAAATAGGATAAACTATAAACCTACATCATCCAGGTCAATCAATTTGACAAGTACATCTAGTTCAGAGAGAAAATGAGTGGACAGTTCACAATTTACAAAAGACTTATAAATTTGCAAATGAATGATCAAAACAGTAAAATAAATGAACGGAGTCATTGGTATGAGGTAAAACAAATCAGGCAATATGGACATACCTCCAGATCTCTACGAATGTTTGTCTTGTAGTCATTGATAATGCTCTTGTTGGGTCTTTCTGCAAATTCAAATTTATATCATTGATAACAGGTAAAGAGGAACAAATAGCATAATCATGGAAATATACCGTAAGAGTCTATTTTAGGAAGAAGTCCAGAATTTCAATTTAGCTCCCTCCGTCCTATTAAAAACTTTCTGATGTGGGACGAATGGGTTAATTTCCATGCATAAATTGAAGCATTAGAAGAATTCTGGCAAAATTTTGAAGTTTCTGCACAAAAATCAGAATTTGATTAAATCCTAGTGTGTTTTTTTTTGCTATACCGTGAAATTTCCGTTCTTAATTCTTTCATCTGGAGAGGATTAAATTTGCATTTTACAATTTTTTCAATACTATTGTTGTGTTATATGATTTGCCTCAATAAAAGACGGAAGCTGTACATTTACTGACATATGCTAGAGATTCAGTAGCTTTTTGGTAAAGACAAATTATAAATAATTTACGACTTGCAAGTAGTCAACACTTTTTGTTGTCATGTAATAGACACTGAATGATCTGTCCTGAGGAATACATGACAAGTGCTAACGAATTTATGAATTACATATAATCAATTGCTAGGTCAACAAGAAAACAAACCTCTATCTGCTGCCGGGTCCTGACAACATCCAGAGGACACGTTGTAGCAGCTGCAAGGCTTCCTGCGATAAAACCAGCACTAAAATTTGCTGCAAGAATACAGGATGCACTGGCTTCATCACCTAAGCTCCCAAAAATTCTTCTCCGTAACTGCATCCAAGTAGAAACAGTGAAAAACACAATATCCAAAAACATAAAATCAAAATATCCCGACAAGGACAGCATCCTTACAGGCTCTAGAGTAGACCAACAAACTGCAGAGAAGGGGACATCACGTGCTAGTTGAGCTCCAAGGCCAGTCCACAACATGCGGTAATTCTGCACTGAGGCAAATGTAGGAACCAAGATATTAGTGCCAGCTCATGTATTTCAAAATCCAACGATACAAATAGAGCAAATGTCTAAATGATTGCAGTTAAGCCATCAAATTATAAATTAAATATATAATCAAACTTCATCGGCAGATCATACAAGCAGGATTATTTGCACTCGTCACTGGGGAAACAACACCAGCCAAAGTTCTCCAAAGACCTGGAGGCTTCACACCAGCTTGGCTATGTTTGAATGCCTGGGAGAAAAACAAAAGCCCAATGTATAATTAAGTGGGAAATATCTGTCAAGAAGGTTCCATACTATACAGGTACAACGATCAAGTAATAGGAAGGAAAGAAAGCAGAGCTTAAGTAATACGTTTACTGATATCGTTTATATATGAAAGAGCAAGAATAATATATTGACCATGGATGTAAAAAAACTACTCAGCAGCCACATTATGTCTTAATGGAAAAACAGAAAGACATCTATAACCACAGGTACTAGAATACCTTCATCGTTCGTAGTAGCGTTCAATATCGGAGAGCAATTAAACATGGATAAAAAATTACTACCACGAAGGCCATATTTAAGGTGTCTTGAATGACAACGCAGTCAGACATCTATAACCAGAACTACTAGAATACCTGCATTCGTGTTCTTGCAAGCTCAACAGGATAACATGTAATGCATGCTATTGAGCGCGCTAAGGATCCAGCCACCAGGGGAACATATGGTGTTAAGTTTGGAATGTTCTGTGATGTATGCACCTCCATGTGGTGGCGAAAAATATCATATAATGGCATGTAGATGCCTACCTGAAAGTAACGCCCATAAGAATTCCATTAAACACTATGCAATTGTACTTCCACAGCATGTCTTATGAAGCCACAAACAGATAAGCTCAGTGTATTGAGGTGTTAACTCACAGAAGGTATGGCCAATGCCAAGCTGGCATTAGTTCCTCTCCACAATTTTGACAATCCTTCCTGAATAATTCCAAGTGGTTAGATCCAACATATACGAAGCTATGACAATTGGATGATATGTAGTAGATCAGTTTTGGCTAAGTAAGTCTTATCCAAATAAAGCAAATTGGTTAAACAAATGCATATCTGCATATCACATATGTGAATATGTCATCATCAAACGGAGATAGCTCCCCGGTTGAATCATTTTAGCTAATGGATCACAGAGTAAGCTGTAAAGCATACATTAGGGCATGCATGCATCCATGGCACACTATAATGAGAACTGAATGGGAACAAGCTTGAAGCTTGCATCAATATCATCACAATATAACCTGGATGCAAATTTAGAAAATACTCTAAATCGCATTGAGTAGAAGTTTGTTAAAATTTAGATATGAGCACATTATCCATCATCAATCTCATGCCAAAAGAATCAAGCATATCATTTGTAGCACTCAGAAAGCGGAAACAAATACTAAAATTATAAATTATAAACTTGTACATAATTGACAAGTACCAGCAGTATGTATGTTTGTACACCTTGAGATCCCTAATGAATTATGGATTTTGATCACCAAATTTTTTACACTAGTACAAAATCAAATGATTTACCAACCTGCCGAATAACTTTATAAAAGACATCCAATGTTCCTCTATAAGGTGCCGCCGAACAATCTGGGGAGCACGTTGGTTGAGTGCTTTGCAAATACTTGACCTGATGCAGCACCTAAATACATATCCAGAAATGGAAGTGCCATGAGAAAATAGGGCATCACCATATTCTGACTTACTAATTACACAAATCTGACTACATTAGGATGTGATGAAAAAATTTCAACCTGGCAATGTAAATAATTTCATCGTTCAAAATTTATGTCATTCAACCAATAGATTCTATAGATTGTTATGCTTATAAAACCAAATGAGAGAAGTAAAAAATTACTGAACAGTATACAAGCAAAGCAAAAGAAGAAGATTGGTGTAAGTGGCATATAGCATATAAGTAATACCGGGCCAGTTTCTAGGCAATGTGTGTGACATAAAGTGTGATAAGGGACTCCAGCCGCCTGAGCTTGCAACCTAGTCTGAATAAGAAAAATCAAACATTAACTTAACCATGTGTCCGTCCGATTTCAACTTCTCGCATTTCGTACGAATTTGGAGTTGAAAATGGAAGAGAAGGTTGAAATAGTTAAGCAGAGTATCTGATGAAGAAGGTAGGCAGACCTTGGCAACATCAAGGGGATTGACGACGATAGCAGAGATAATAGCGGCACCTGCAGCAGAAAAGGCCCTTTCCGGAAAGGATAAATCATCACTTTTGCTGCTGCTGCCCATTCTTAGTTCCTGCTACAATCGATTCGATTCGATGGAATATTGTTAATTTTATTTGGCTTCTTCTTCTTCTTCTTCTTCTCAATCGAGAGGGATTTCCATGTAATTTGGAGGGGTAGGTAATAGCAGTAGTAACACAGTAAATTGGATTGAATTGGACAACACACATACTAATTTACTAGTACTAGTAAATGAAGGAATGTGATTCGTGTCGTGGAAAAGAGAGCGCCATGCTTTTCTTTTCTATTTCTTGGGAAGGAAGAAATCAAGGAAAGGAGGTTTCTAGTCTTCTCTTTACTACAAATGCATCAGAGGAGCGATTGACTCTGAATCTCCGACTCACCCACAAACACGGTCAAATGATTTTAATTGATTATGTTGATTAAGGGCTAATTGTAATGGCATTTAAATCGCTCCATTACAATTATTGAATCAGATGCATCACAAATTAGTATATGATCGGAAAATTTAAATTCGACCCCACCATCATTTTTCTTTCCAATATCATCATCCCCAACATTAAGCAACCACTTAGTAAAAAATTTAATAAAAGGAGTGCATCAGTACTTTAAAGTGACTCCATATGAAACTTGTAAGGCTCCGACCTAGTCCGGACGTCAAGGAACAATGCCAACTTCTAAATACTCCGATATATATAAATAAAGTACTGATTAATACAAAATCAAATATAATTTATAATTTGAAAACAAAAGAAAACCCACGTCGCAGTACGTGGAAGTAGTCCAGATCTACCCTCGATCAGTCAGCTAACCTACTCGCACCCTTCCTCGTGCTCTTGTCCTTGGAAAAACATTATGGAAACGAGAGAGGGTCAGTCATACGACTCAGTGAGGATAATCAGGCATGCCTGAAATGTAAATATGCA
>JAYMSP010007158.1:0-10405 GCA_036897095.1 Plantago elongata
TCAATTTAAACAAATTTAGCATGCTTCACATATATGAATATACTCCAAAATCAAACCAACATATACACATATCAATTCAATCAAATGTAGCTACTATACACTTCACAAATACATCAATTGCAAATTTCAAACTAACTACATACTCGAACAATATAAATAGTTAAAATTATAAATAGTTAAAATTATTTGAAATCCCAAACTTACTATTATTTAAAATAAATAGTCAAACTTCAAAATCACAGAAATCCCCAAATTTGAAATTAAGTAAGGGTTTCGCTAAATACCTCAATTCCGAATTGAACAAATTGAGAGAGGCGGCAGGAGGTGGGTCAGCCGGTCAGTCGGCGGCGGCGGGGAGAAGAAACGGAAGGAAAGGGGAGAAAAAACGAGAAGAAACGGGAAGGAAGGGAGAAATGGAGGTTCTACCCATTTCTCCCGAATAAAAGGATTTTCTAGCGACGGATAAAGTTATCCGTAGCGAAATAGCGACGGATAACTTTATCCGTCGCTAAATTTATTTTTTTGTAAAATAATATTCCGATTAATCAATCTAGCGACGGACATTATCCGTCGCTAGAAATAGCAATTTGTCGCTATATAGCGTCGCTATTTCACAGTTTTCTTGTAGTGTTGTATATTGTACTTAAAAGTGAAATGATGTTTATAAGAGTTTTTAAAATTATTTAATGGTTTTAATATTGTTAATTTATAAGCTTAAAATTGTCATAATAGATTAAAAAATATAATGATAGAAACATAGTAAGTTGAATTATAAATAATTGGTTGATAAAAAAGGGTATTATTCAACACGTGATTAAAAAGCATAACAAACATATTGAAAAGGATAACTCGATTAAAATCAAATATATAATTAACTTCCCTCACAGTCTTTAAACATTTACAATTTGGTTGTTTATTTTTAAAAAATGTGTATGTAAATGTGTATCAAATGAAGATATCATTAAGAAGTTTTAAAGTATGAGTGTATGACGATTGTCACGGTTAATTGTAGAGTAAATTTTATAGTTTATTTGTAAGGTATTTTTATTCTTACAACACTTAAATTTCACTACTCCTGACAAAATTTTCTGCGTCCGTCCCTGTATATATGAAGATACATTTACTACTTCACTAACCATTAAAACTATTAAACTCCTTAATTATTCAGTACAATTAATTTACATTTATTTATAATAATTTGTATATATTTCGAATAATTGAGCAAGCCCGGCCAATTAAGAATTTTATTATGGGTGAATGATCGCATATATCAATACAACCAATTTGTACTGTCTTAATGATACATTGTAATTTGCATACAATGTAAACAAGCTTAACTTTAAACTTTATGGAGAACATATGTTAAGGCCTCTTATTAAGAGTAGCATTGAAGCCAGGCTACGTTAGTAATTCAATTTTAATAATTTAGGCCGGTTTGTTTTATTGTTGGAGTGACCATCTTCCCATTCAAATCGAACATGTTGTAAAAAAAATTTAATTTCAATTGAAAAGGACCACTTAAATTCTATATCAATCAGTCCCTTAATTTTTTACCGTACTCTCACGTTAAAAGTCAAATTAGTCGAGGTTAAATGAAGAAATGAGCCTATTTGCCCATCAGTTTTGGAAAACATATATATATAGTATAACAACTTAACAAGTCGTTGCAATTATTACTAAAAGACAGCAATTATTACTAGATACGTGAAACAAAACTTGGGATCCTTAAGGCTCAGATTAATTACTTATTAAGTACTAGTGATCAGATCTTAATCATTCACCGACATTTTAAATATTCAACTACTCCGCCATTAGTATATTGGTTCCTGTATGAGAGGGTTTTCATTTGACGTGTAAACATTAGTAATATTCACAAACCTTGTCTTTTAGCCATATAATAACGATAAAGTCATTAGTAAAGTAGACTATAATGAGTCACTCAGATTGACGAGTAAATCATTAAATTGACGTTTGTAATTTATTTGACTGGCGAACATAATCGATATTGGATAATGTATTGATTCACTTGCAGTCAATGTTTGTTAGGTGAGCTCATTACCTTACAGCTCATGTTGTCTAGACGACTCTGGTTATCTCTCGACTCCAAATTGATCATGCAAGTTCGATTCTTCTTTTCCGGGGGGATTTTTTTTAATATATCGTAGAATGAAACACGTTTAATTTATATACTATATAATAACTATGTATTTTTTATACTTTATAGTGATTATTTATTTAAAAGATATATTTCATTCATTTTTTAATTTCAATTTCATAATTTATTACATGCATATGGGGTATCTCGCGCGCTCAACAAAATAACTTTGTATATTTTGAATGACTCTTTCTTTTCTTTTTCTTTTTCTTTCAACATAATTTTCGAGATTGAATCACGATATAACATGTGCAAGCGTTTGAGATATTTTCGATGCTTGAGGTACTTTCTACGTGTGAAATATTTCCGACTCGCATAATAAATCATCAAATCGGAGCAAAAAAATAATCAACGTATAACTTCTTGACAAGTAATCATGATAAGGTATATAAAATTTACATAATCATTATGTAGTATATAAAATAAATGTGTTTTGCTTTACCGTATATTTTTAAAATATTTTTACGGTTTTTCCACATGATATTTCAAGATAAGATAAGGTGTTGATTAATAAGGGATATTATTCTGATAACTAGTTCAGACTTGAATGGCAATGGGTTCCGACTTAAACTTAACAAATTAGAAAAAGTTAATATGCCAGGTCGAGCTCAATTCATTACCAAATAGAGCCTGATGCACTCTAAGTTAGATAAGAGATGAACTCGAGTCTTAATGCAATCGGATGATCTGGATCGAGTTAATTTGGATCGGATTATTCTCATCTGCATTTTATTTCGAAACATTTTCGAGTCAGGTGATACTTGGGTTCGGATGATGATCAGGTTTGGGTAGTTTCAACATATTTCGAATCGCTTTGGATCTGATCATTTCGGGTCGGGTCACTTCGGGTTCGGATGTTATTCGAATTAATAAAATCGGATTGTTTCGGATTGAATATTTTCGAATTCGGATGTTATTCAGGTTTGGGTCCTTTCGGATGAGAAAAGTTCAGATTGTTTCAGGTCATTTTTGAACTAAAATATTTTGAATTTTTTCGAGTCAAATATTAAGGTAGTTTTATGCTATGCACATTTTTAATATACTATACAATGATAACTTTGTTACTGTTGAAAGTCTCATTATACTAACTTAATGCAATTCAATCAAACATACATTTTCTTTTAAAAACATTTTTTAAGTTAGAGTAATAAAAGATACAAGTTTGTTGGATAAAATTTCATCCATTTTTGCAGATTGAAAAAACTAAGTGAAAATAAAGGAAAAAAACGTATCATTCGTAGTATGTTGCAATCATTCTAGTTTTATAATAGTAGCATTCAAGATTAATATATATTGAATCGTCTTATCGAGACGAACTCAAAAATATGTTCAAAATATTTTTTTAATTTTTGTAGATAAAATTATATGAAATTTAATAAAAGTGATACTTCATATCCAACCAACTTTAATATAGTACAATCAAAAATTTAGTTATATACTATAACTTTAGTTTATTGATTATTCCCTTAACATGAACAAGTTATAAAAGGTTCATACTTTAAACTGTGCCCTCTAGTAATGGAATACATTTTAATACTTGTAATTTCGCGTCAAATTTAATTCGGGTCATTTTGGATCGTTTGAGTACGGGTCAATTCTAATTCGAGTCATTTCGGACTGGAGATTTGGGTCAATTTGGATTCGGGTCAAGTCTAAACTCAGGTCATTTCAGGTCAATTCTAATTTGAGTCATTTCGGAACGGGTCTGTTTATATCATTGATCATTCTAATCGGACCACTTCGGATCGGATCATTTCGGATACACCGGGTCAGTTCGTGTTCCGGATCATTTTCGGGTATGACAATTTCAGGTCTTTTTCAAATTCGAATCGTGTTTTGGATCATTTTCGAGTTTAGCAACCGTGATAATTTTTGGTCTACTTTTAAACTCGAATCGAGTCATTTTGAATCGGGCTTCAAGTTTGAGTCAATACCGTCGGGTTTAATCTTAACCACGTGCCAGTTTGAAATAGTAAATTCATTAAAACTTGATTCATATAATGATGCCTAAAGTTTAGTTTTGAGATCAATATGACTTTTTGCAGAAATGAGAGACTTTTCTTTAGTCGATTTGTTTGGAAGTTCGGTACTACTGTCATAGTGTGTCCACACTTGTACAAGCATGAACATAACAATTCATACTGTACACTTACACAAGCATGCACATAGCAATCAAAACTGTATATAAAATATGATAATGTGACTAATTATACTGATAATATGGCAATAGTTAGTAAGAAGATAATGCTTAATAATCATGTGAATAACTTGCTGAGATATTTAAAAGATGAGCATGCAATTATTGGAACGCATATGCATGGAAGATGCCATCGACATAGTCAGGCATTTACGACGCTTGTGGGGCAAAACAGAGGACACATGTATGTGCAATATCATTTCCCTTCTCACTATTGAATTTTCTCTGTCAAGAAACTTGTTTCTTACCTCTTAAATCGTCCAAATGATAACTTTATGGTCTTCGCATCCGATCCTTTGCGTGAAATTTAACTCATACTCCCTCAATTCCGTCAGAAAAACAGGTTGATGTGTAGGGTAGTTTAAAATAAGAACTTAAGTTACAAAACAAAATCTTGGAAAACCCGGGATATTTTCTCAAGATTTTGGAAAAACTTAGTATTTTATGAAACTTGCTTAAATATATTAAATTTTGAGGTGCAGATAAAGTAAATTTTATGAAATGCGTAATAAAGAGTTTAAATTATCAATCTCGATTCTGAGTTCTAGATATCTCCCGTGGCAATAGCGCTCTATTGGCCCTCAAACACTCGTGTTAAACATCTCTTGAAGACTTAGAACCAGAATTTGTGTACAAATGCCAAGGTTATAACGGATTGGGGCTAACTACCCAGAGCCCATTTAGGACACGATGAGTATCAAACAGATCCGGGTACAAACCAAACCCAAAAACAATTATTGCCGGTTAAGTCATGTGTACGTGCAAGCTGGTATGTTCTACCCTTCCCGTTTAAAAGCATTTATTCATGATTGGAATATATAATTGAACTCATAAATTGTTCAAATCTAAGATATTTAATGAAAATGCAAAAGCTTTTAGGGGCTGTTTGGATGGACATTTGAGTGGGCATTTGAATGAATTTTGTGTTTGAATAGACATTTGAGTGGGGTATTTTAAGTGTATTTTAAGCCAAATCACTGTTCATTGAGCGAAATAGGGATATTCAAATCCCCATCCAAACAGCCCTTATTCATTATTGGAATCACAACATTTGGATCATACATTTCAACATGCATGTTCCCAGGCTATGGAACACATGTTGTGGCATTTGTGCGCTTTCCATATAATGAAAATAGATCTACAAGAAAACTTGAAGGTAGATTCCAGCGCAGAAACCAGATTTAGCTGGAAAACATGAGTTCATCAATGAGTGCAATAGAATTGTGTACTGGAAAATACAATTGGATAACATTTGCATTGAAACAATGTAAAGCAAATGGGGCCAACCCAGATTCATTTAACCTGAAAGGAATTAACCCAATTTGTGTTCAATGTGCATATACTCCTATGCTTTGTAAAACTCCAGGGCCAACAACATAAACAAAAGTATAAACATTTGCCCGCTACAACGACGGGACATTACCAACTAAGTCGGGCAGAATGAAACATTCAAGATAGTTATATTTCATGAAAGCCGAAATATATAAATAAAAACAGATAAAAACTGGCTGCACAGATGCCTGAGCCATGATTATTTTCTTCCACGAGGTCCAGCAGAATTTCTGGGACCTGGAAACTTGGAAAACTGCAGGCGCAATCGAGAAGAACGTGGATCATGTTCATCCATAGTATACCCTGCAAATATAATTTAGAAATGAACTTTTCAAAATGTCAAAACTCTACGCTGCTCATCGTACTGGTGTAAACTGAACAAGTGACATGTAACTATGATCAAAATGGAAGAATATGATTTCCAGCACGTATCAAACACACCATAGTACATTCATCCCGATCATAAGGTGAAAAGACTGAAAGATATTGATAGCCCGATATCTTATTTTACAAGGGAGTATACATTTTATACTTGAATAGAAAAAAATTACCTTGCAGAGCACTCATAGCAGTTGCTGCACATGCTGGGTCAGCAAAATCTACAAAACTCATTATCAGAGGATCGCCGCCATGCTGCAAAGATAGAAATTCAAAAGACGGTTTACTTTTGCACAACAATTTTGTGGGTATGATGAAAAAAACACAGTAAAAACTGTTTTTTTTTTTTGTAATAGATTAACTACTTTATGATCAGATGATCTCCCTGCATTTCAGAAAAGCTATGATTATACCTCTCCAAAATAACAAGGGTGACACTGCCTCTTTTTGGTGAACTACGAATCAGAGAAATTAATTTTTTTAAAACTCATTTCTATCTAATCCAATTTTTTTATTTTCTGGCTTGGCTAATTATACTTCAGAACATTAAACGCACTTACATGTTTTGGTTCCTTCCTTATAAGTCTAACTTCTTTGTAGCCTACAAAAGGGCGGAATATATCTATACACGTTAAAGGATATAAAATAAACGCAGAGATTGAAACATTTGATTATGAGAACAAGAATAAGAAAGATCTTTGTCTTGCAGAACGAAATAGCACTCAAAAGGATACGAGCCAATTCTCTTTTTGTGCAGTCGGAAGGAAGTGCTTCAACGTAGAGAGTACTTGTAGCATCCGGAGGTAGCGCTAGCCGAAATGGTACTGGAGGTTCGATTACTCTGTCCATCAGAGGGCGGCCACCAAATCCCAAGTCCCTCCCATTTGGTGATACTTCTGGACCAAAGGCCTCAGGACGCCTTGCTGCTACAGGATTGCGCATTTGAAAAGCAGACAAATCACCAACAACTTCCCTTCCTGCACCAACTTGGTCGTACCAATTACCTTCTTCGGAGGGCAACTGCTAGAAATAACCAGTATTTAGACCATGGCAGCCAAAGGAGCATCTAGACTATGGAAATAATGGAAGGGATTCATTACCGACTTCCGGAGATAATTGTCATATGCTGACCCAATCGATTGTGTGTCCTTAATCGGAAGAGGTCCACCCCATTCATCAGTTTTGTCAAGGTACCTTAGTGTTTCAGGTGTAACATCTACATCAATGAAAAACCCACATAGGGGATCTATGAGAAAGTAATGAACACGAAAAAAGAGGAATGAAACAGCAGAGTCCTAATTAAGTACTAGGTGTTGCACAAACTTGCACTTTCTATTCAAACAAGCAACAACAATAGCAATATAGCATATAAGTCTTCCTACATGAGCTTATATTTGGAGTTTTCTGCAATAAGAAATTATTTGAAAAGTGGAGTATGAGCTGAAAACATGCAAAAGGAAATTGAAACTTCCGTGTAACACGTGTAGCACGCATGGAACACAATTACCTGATTGGCATAAATTATAAAACAGTGAGATACTCAAGAAGTTTGAATGAGCAACAACAGTTTGTGGTCTTTATTCATCTATCTCAACAACACACACATGACCAAAATTTGCACAAGGAGAAGTTGTACGTGGACAGACCAGCAAAAGGTCACTGAGACACTATTGTCAGCATCTACTCTCTGGGCATGACCATTTTACAATTTATAGAAAAGCAACACCCGAACCAACATTTTGGCAATCTCGAATCAAAGTAGGGCATTGCTTAATTTCACATCAGAAAATTCCTAGTGGAAACCTTGACGAACTTGAAAAATCGGGTGCCGAAAGACTGAGTCGTAATCAGCAAGTACAAAATCACAATCATCGCCAATCACCACATAGAAATGTATGAGTATGACTACTACTATCCTTAGATATAACCAGGTACTTAAACCGCACATATTTGAAGTCATTTGGTTGATCATGTGGAAATGCAAAAGTGCCTCAGGAATCAACTTAAATTGCACAAAAATTCAAACAAAAGCATTAGGGATTTCGATAAATCAATCAACAGAATCTCATATCAAAATGATCCCAAATCCCAACAATTTAACACTCAATTCTAACAGAAAATTAACCAAGCCGATAAAAACAACTAATACTCAATTTAGAGTAGAGATTGCTCACCAAAAAAAAAGAGAAAAAACTTTGTGAATTACCATATCCAATACGAGGTCGCTTTGCAGAATCCGGCGGTTGTCGGTTCCAGTAAGCTTCTCCCATTTTTGTGCGAATCAACCACAAAATCAAAGTGAAACGAAACCAGTTTTGGGCAAATTGATTTTGCTCAAGCTGATGAACTGAGAAAGTACGTTGGTTTTGTTCAAAGGATTTGGTGGAAATTACATAAATAGATTCATAATATCGAACACCGTCAAGAAAAAAGTTAAACACGCGATTTAAAACTAATTTATATATTTCTTTAACGAAAAATTAATATTATTACTTGAAATTTGAAACAATATCAATACATTTAGGAATAGACATTCATGACCATAGTAGAAATTAATAAAAACAAAATGAAAATAAAATCTAATTTGTGTTTTAAATTGTGACAAACAACGAACGAAATTAAATGGTGGCATTTGAGAACTATAACTTTTATATCAACTTTTCTCCAGTGGAAATTATAATTGATCTTCTATCGTACATGAGTATGGTAATAATTATTTTTAGTTTTTCATAAAATTGTTGCATTTACCCCACTATTAGTTCTCATTTTGGTTTGGCATGTTCACTTATTATCGTGTATTGTACACTTTTCACATCGAGAAAAATGATTAAAGTATATCGCAAATTCAAACACAAGTTTTAAGATAATACTTCCTCTCTCACATAACAAATGACATTTTACTTTTAGGCTCGGAGTTTAATGTGCAGTTAAACGTTGAGGGACAAATGCACATGGGGTATAAATGAATTGAAAATGTTAATAAAAATATAAATGAGACATTTGTAATAGTACGTCTATAAAAGTGATATGCGACATTTATTCCAGAACGGAGGAATTAGTGAATAAAGTATGAGCTGTGGTAATAAAATAAAGTTTAGATTCAATAAAGTAGGATAAAATGTAAATAAACAATGGTAGAGTATGAATACCGTACGACATATATTTTATATTAAAAGGATGAAAAAAGTTATGAATAATTTAAACCTTTTGTTAAAGAGTCCTTATAACCTTTAAAGTGATTCCTTAACTTTATATTTTAAAAGAGTTTGTGATTTGAGACGTTTCAAAATAAAAAATTTAATATTGAATTTCGAATAGAGTGAATATATTACAAATGTACTATAAGTATAAAATTTCAATTTTCAGGATTATATTTGCAAATTGTTGATATCTCCATTCTTCAGGGCTATTTGTGTAGGGAGAAGTAACCTCTGTCATTTAACATTGCAAACACAAACCTCATTTCTTCACCCTCACATTAGTCACAATGAAATGATTAAGGAGCTGATTGGACATACATTTAAATATTTTTATTTGGTTCGATGATCATTGATTTGGCCTAAAATACAATTCAAATATCTCCATTTCAATTTCATTCCAAACACAATTTCATTAAAATTCTCATTCAAATGTCATGTAAATCAGTCCCTAATTCACCCTCAACTTGCCTTTAACATGTTCCTTCGTTTACTGACATAAAGTACAATTCCTTTCTGTAAAAATGTTTGTGCTATGTTGCTTTACTCCTTTCAGTATTCAGTTGTTTGAATAACAATCCTTTCTTATTTTATTTCTCATTTTTTTCATTGTTACGTGATTTGTTACTTTTCTCACTTCATCTCTTGTCTGTTTCATCACTTCCATAGTACCATTTCATAATATTGGACAAAATATATAATCATGCATAAAAAGAATAAAAAATACCTTAGTGCATACCATATTTATTTAATCCTACATACTCCCTCCGTCCCTAATTTAAATTTGCACGGAACAGTACACAGACTTTAACACAATGTAATAAATTAATGTGGATTTATTAAAAGTAATAGAGGAAATAATGTGGGGAGCTCACATGAGCCAATTTAGATTATTATAATGGATTATGGGGTTAAATATTTTTAAATGTAGAAACGGAAACTTGAATCAAGGACGGGCCAAAAAAAAATACGAGAATTTGAATTAGAGAGAGGGAGTATATACAATAGACATTTACTCATACTCCGATCCCTCCATCTTATATAATTTTATTTTGACATTTTAATCATCCAACAAAACTTTATAGTCCACATTCACGTATAATATATATATATATTATACGTGAATGTGGACTATAAAGTTTTGTT
>JAYMSP010007159.1:0-10403 GCA_036897095.1 Plantago elongata
GGATGACAAACCGCCTCGGGCGTATATACATGCATATGAATTATTTTTACTAAAATAATTTTTTTCTATTATTATTAAGGTAAATATTTGAGAAAATATTATAATTATATGATTAATATACAATATACATGTACATATATATATGTAGTAGATACCAAATAAAAGATTATGACAACAATTTATCTGTTAAATTGGTAGTGCAAAATGGAAACATCTCATAAGAATGCCTAGAATTTATTTGAAGGGTAGGGCAAGTGCCTCACCTACTCATAACATGGTTACGCCCTAATAATACTGCATGACTCTCAATATTTATTACAATATAGAAATTGAGAAATATCTATATTCAAAAAGATTATTAATAGTCAGAGAAACAAAGTATATATAATAAATAATAAACAATCTGTACTTATATAGAAATATAAACTAGCTAGTCTAATCTAACTAGGAAATAAAAATTATATATTAAAAGATGTCTAATACAAAACACAATATAATAATATAGTAAGTAGACTAGGAAATGAGTTCTTTTTCAAGTTGAAGTCGAATCTTGTTATATATCTTGACGCCCACTCTCAAGAGGAACATGGATATCACAAATGTTCATCTTTAATATAAAACGGAGGGAAAAGAAGATCCATAACAATAGTGGAGCAGCCCAAAGCAGACATAGACATAGATCCATCCAGAGCAGACATAAATATAGACACTCAAAGCAGGCATAGATAGAAATCCATCCAGAGCAAGCATAGATAGAGATCCACCCAGAGCAGACAGATATAGAAATAGAGGAGATCAACGTATGATCATATAGAGTAATACCCAGAGCAAGTAGAGAGAGATAGGCCAATAGCAGGTAGACATAGAGAGGAGATCAATATATGATCTCAAAGAGATAGGCCCATCAGATATAGAGGTAATTAATAACTAATCACATAGAGAAAGGTTCGGAGCAAGTAAAAGGAGGGACCAAAGCAGTGCAAGACGAATAAATCATTAAATTGAAGTAGTAAGTCTAGAGTGGGCAAATAGAGACCTGAATAGTCCAAGTTGAATGGTCTGTTTTAAATTTAAGACGATTTTTGCACTAGTCGTCAGTCTTGATTTTACGATAGCTGAAGATTATCTATGAACAAGTAGCACATAATGTGTGTTTTAAATTTAGATTACATAGGCTGCTAATAATTGCCCACTAAGCTTAATTATAAACTAATTAAAGGAAAGGACTTGGTCCTGATCGAAGTTTCTTCATCGCACGGCTATAGAATGAACAACTAACCACACATCAAACTTGAATCACTTTTCAATTCCAAACATCCTAATTCCATAGAGAAACAATAACCAACTTTTAATACAACTTTTTTCAACAATACTAACATTCTACTTGTACATTTCTGTATATGGAAGGAATGAATAATCTAGCTACCTAAGAAGATAATTGAATATTTCATCTACTAATCTCTCCGTGAAACTCAAGTATTGCAGAAAAGATCTCATCTTCCGCCCTTTAGCTTGGTCGGATCCCTCAAGCTTGTGTACCCAATGCTTGTACTAAAACCATTATCATTCTCATAGTCATCTAAAATATGACTATAGGATGGTTGCTTGTCTACCACATGAGTATCTTCAAACTTAATCCATGAATGTTCCCCACCTGATCTTAGTCCCTCAAGCTCCATTGCAACTTGTTTCATTGTAGGCCTGTCGTGGCCTTTCACGTTTAAGCACACTCGTGCAAGATTTGCAACTTCGGTCAGCTGCTCTAAATTTTCGTTTTCAATCACAATGGTCTCGTCAAGAACTTCAAGCAAGCGTCCTTGCTGCAGCTTACAAAGGAAGAAACTTGTTAGGTTTCTCTCCTCCTCAGGCTTATCGAAGCTTAAAGGCTTCCTTCCGGTTAAAAGCTCCAACATGACGACTCCAAAACTGTACACGTCACTCTTTTCGGTCAACTGATTGGTTTGCATGTACTCAGGATCTAGGTATCCAAATGTTCCTTGAACCATAGTAGATAGTTGAGTTTGATCTATCGGGACCAATCTTGAAGCTCCAAAGTCAGACACCTTAGCCTCAAAATTTTGGTCTAAGAGGATATTCGCGGACTTGACATCTCTGTGAATGATTGGAATAGAGGCGGCAGAGTGTAAATATGACAAAACATTAGCAGTTTCTGAAGCTATTTTTAATCTCATGTTCCAATCAAGAAACCTTTTCCTGGAATCGTCATGTATATGATCATCAAGAGTGCCATTGCTGATGAATTCATATACAAGAAGAGGGGCTTGTGTTTCCAAGCAACAACCAAGAAGTTTGACAATGTTCCGATGACTAACTCGAGAAAGAACAACAACCTCATTGATGAATTGGTCGATTTGGCCTGGATCGACTTCTTTGGACTTTTTGACAGCAACTATCCTGTTGTCTTCTAGAAAACCCTTATATACGGTTCCAAAACCTCCTTGGCCAACAATCCTTTCATTATGGAAGTTCTTCGTTGCATGATTTAATTCTTTTGCACTAAAAATCTTAGCCACATCATTATTTGATCCTGTTTCCCTCTCTGTGATGATTGACATCATATTTCCTGTAGCAGTTAGCTTTTCTTCCAACAACTTGCCACCATTTCGGAGAAAGTACATTTGCTTCATCTCTTTCATTCTTCTTCTCTTTAGTTCAAAATTTATCAAGCAAGCAACGACGATAAGAATCACAATCCCTACAGCAGCTCCTGTTTACAAGTCAAATGCAACATGTAAATGACAAATTTCATCAACAAAGGACATACTGCAGATGGAACTGTTTAATATTAATGAAAAAATACTACCTGCTATTGGCTTGTATACACGTGATTCACCCCTTCCGGTTCGAATGCAACCTCCCTCACGGACTACTCCATCAGCACGATAGCCTTCTGGACATGTACAAGCATCATCACGAGTTCCATCAATATTACCAAGAATATATCCTCGTGGACAGTCACACTCATATCGTCCAGGTAAATCCCGACAATAACCAACTGCACAACTGTTAAGTTCTAAAGAAGCACATTCGTCTATATCTGCGAAAAAGAAATATAATATTAAGCCAAATTGATATTGGAAAGAAAAGAGAAGAAAACCGTACGTGAAGTGGATCTGTTCTACTTGAATGAAAATTATGTAAATGATTATACTTTGGCAGCCATCCTCCAAATATGGATTTCCTTGATAACCTGGGTCACATTGGCATCTATAGTTATTCATATCGTTGCTTGGCATATAACAGTTCGAATTGGAGCTCCTGCAAGCATAGCTAGATACATTCAATTCCGCCTGATCACAAGTCTGATTGCTCTCAATAGCCCAGTCAAGCACCAACGGAAGCCTTTCCACAGTTCTCAAACTGGTGAGGTTTTGACGATAAAAAGTGAAAGATCTCTCCTCCACAATTAAACCAAAGCTACAGTTACTGAACGTGCTGACATTCGTAAAATTGTTAAAACTGTACACTCTCAATCTCATACTGAGAACATTGTCAGGTATATTAGGCATTTGGCAGCATCCGGTTCCTGCACAGGACTCATTTTGTACATCATCAAACTCCCTGCACGTGGAGATGCAACCGGTGCTGTAATATCGACCATCAGACTGATCACCAGACATGTACCCGTAACTGTCGCAACCAACAACGGTGAAAGAGTTTTCAGTGTTATTGACTGCCATGGAACGCGGCAGTGTTAATGTGCTCGAATCCACAAACAATTGTTGCCCCTCGGAATAGCATCGTCTTGCTATTAATTTCATAATTCTGAGTTTCCCGGTAAGAGAAATTTCCAGGATTTCTGCAGTGCTGTTGAACACGAACAGAGCTGGAGGACTGAGAGTTTCATTGCAGGTGACCCAGTAATTGATATTTCTGTAACAACCCTGTCTGGTGCCGAACGGGAACGGAATTCTTATGTTGCCGCATGTATCATTGCAGTTGGGTAATGTTATTGGGAAACTTGGCACTTGTGGTGGTTGAGCAGAAATGAAATTTGGCGTAGCAGCTAACAGGAATGCAACGAGTAGCAACATAAGGAACTTTGGTATGATTATGATTAATGTTTGTGTTTGCCTGTTTGGGATGATATTTCACAGACAATGTTATCTGAACAGGAACTAGATGTTTGTGTTTGCCTGTATTTATGTTC
This sequence comes from Plantago elongata, assembly GCA_036897095.1. NCBI lineage: Eukaryota > Viridiplantae > Streptophyta > Magnoliopsida > Lamiales > Plantaginaceae > Plantago > Plantago elongata. The sequence goes on from JAYMSP010007159.1 coordinate 4,172, forward strand.
AAGTTTAGTGATTGAGATTATTATCAAGTTGTGTCGTGTGTATAGTTGGAATTAATTAACAAGACAAGAAGAGTAAGGCTTGATGGCTTGACTTCACAAAAATTCTAGAAGAACTCGTCTATTAATTAGTACTAAGAACGAGTCATTGTCCTGGCAAACCGCGTTTTTATTACTCTTACCCTCTCGATAACAGTGAAATATTTTTCCGCTTTCAACATCCCACTAAAATGAAACAAATACTTTTTTATTTTAAATATCCCATCAAAATAAAATAAACATTTTCCTTTTTATTTAAGAAAAATTACAAAAACCTCTCCAAAAAAGAGTAAAATATTAAATACATCTATCTTTTTTTGAAAACTCCCCGCCGTTAGTCAACAGAGTCAACACTTTAAAAGTCAACTTTTTCAATTTTTATTTAAAAAAAATAATTTCGGAAAATTTCGAATGGAAAAAATGATTTTCGATATAAAAAAATAAAAATATCAGTGATTACAAATTAGTCCATAAAGTTATAATTCTTGAAAAGTTCTATCCAAATTCCTAATAATAATTCTTCTTCTTCAATCATACCATGATAGATTCCTAATTCTTTTTCTTCATTTTCTCAATTTCAGGCAACAATTCTTATTCCGTCGAATAGTGTCACCATCTTCCTCTGACAACTCCGTCGGAACTTTTACAATTTCGACGATCGGAGTTGTAAATGCTTTGACTGATTTGTATTTTTTCAGCTCCGTCGGAGCTGTTAAAGCTCCGATCGAAGCTTTGAAACATGGGTTGGAAGGGGAAATGAAGAAGGAGAGCTTTGTTGGGTCTATTCGGAGAAAATGAAGAAGGGATGAATACGACAAAGGTGTTGGAAATGGTGGTTAGAGGTGGTGGAAGATGGTGGTTGGAGGTGGTGAAAGATGGTGAGACTATTTTGTAGTTTAATAAAGTTTAGGGAGTATTTTACTTTTAAAAAAATAGTATTGGAGAATTTAGAAAATTGTATGGGCTAATTTGCAATAATTAATTTTTATTTTTTTAATTTAGAAAATGATATTTGCAATATTTGAATTTTAAAAATGTTGACTTTTTAGGATTGACTAATGGTTGACTTTGTTGACCGAGCTCCGTTAGTTGACTCTTAACGGTAATGAAAGACGAATCCGGATTCAGAGAGGTCTAAGAAAGGAAAAATTAAAGTGGTAAAAAATATGAAATTTTTTGAAAAACATAATATTTTTAGGGAGGTTTTCGGTATTATCCCTTTTATTTAAATAGAACCGGATTTATGCTGAGAAGAAAATTTTCAATGTTAATTTTTTATATTACTTAAAGATTCAATTTGTTAAAAAAATATAGATGCTAATATAGATTCTGTATCTAATATAAACAGGGACAGATCTACATTGGCACAAGGGACCGCAAACGCTACCCCTCGATTTTTTACGTAAAATTACTATTATACCCTTTTTACAAAATATAGTAAATATATATTTATAGTACATATGCAACATAATCATATTTGCTCTGGCAGCTGAGTGGCTGTGAATTGTGCCTAGTGTTGGGAACTTTTGAAGGTCCTGGTTTCAAGTCCCAGTAACAGTAGGCGTTTTTTTCTTTTTGTTGCATTTTTTTGAACTTTTAATATAGATACATTATTATGATAAAAAAATTTAAGTTTAATTACTTTTCTTTTAAAATCAATATAGGTATATAATTATAACAAATATATATTTCAAATTAACTAACTACGTATTTTAATAAGTTTTTACTTTAATTTATCTTTACCTTTTTAATTTATTGTCTTAAAATCTTATTTCTTAAACATTATTCTTAATCCCACGACAATAAAAAAAAATTCAAGGTTTACTATAATTACATTTTCGTAATACACTAATTTCTTTAACAAGAAAAACAAAATAAATAAAGTACATCATATGCTCATTTAACTAATTATAAAATTAGCCTTAAATTTGATATAAAAATGTATTTGTATATTGTATCTCTCTATACATTGTATTCCAATTTAATTTCTTATCAATGTATCTTTTTGTTGTAATATGAAATAAAATAAAATTAATATACAAATCAGTTTTAATATAATATTATAAATATTTTTCGCTACCTCTGAATTAATTTTCTACGTCCGTCCCTGAATATAAATAATAAATGGGCCAAGACAACTTTGTGAAATTACTAGTGGGAAGGAAGCTACTCTGTAATTTCTTTTAAATGGTGTAGAGTGTGGACTGAGAATATTACCAAGCGATTCAGTATGGACTAATTCTATTTCCATTGAAGCTTCTATTGATATATAACTCATGTAGTTCTAAATGAAGCAACTAGCAACAGAATGTACAACAAAATCAAGGAAAGGAATTCGATACAAGAAGGAGAACTGGAAGAAAAGGCTTCATAACTAAATCAATTACTCAAAACCAGACTCCTGAAATAACAAATTGAAGACAACAATTACGAGATTCCAACGATATCACACAGACTAACACAAAACGCACACAGGCTTCCAAACCCACCTCAAGCACGTTACAACAAAGTAAACACGAATCAAACACAGTAATTCGAGTACAGACTCACAGTTCAATCGACAACTGCCAGCACTGGACATTGTAGATCGAAGAAGAAAAGATCGACAACGAACAGAATAAACTCAAACAACACACATTGAAACAGAGTAGATAAGCAAGTCGACACAACATACTAGAACACACATAGCAGACACGAATACACAGCAAGACAAAACGAACTTAACATGAAGACACAATCACCAGGTTACCCACATCTAAAAATTTCCTCAACTCTAGGTTTTAATCGTTAGCCAAACAAATATATCATCTAACAAAGAAGCAAACTTGTGAAGCATAGGAACCTCAAACCCTACAATGCATCACCAAATGTTATGCAAGATCAAAAAGATGCATGCTCAAGAAAACATGACTTGAAGATGCAAACAGTCCAAGTTCGTTTCAAGCAATACATTGATGTTCTAAATCAAGTGATCTTAGGTGAAGGACTAAAATATCATGTAGACTAACAGCAACAAATATGTAATGTATGATCAAGAAAACAAAGATGTGCCTCTCTGTAAAGTAAGAATGGTATAAATTTACTCCAAATATAAGAGCAGATTATTCAAAAAAATTGTACTAATTCTATCACCTCTGCTTGCCAAAAAATAAATACTAAACTGAAAATTTATGGTGAAGTATGTCTTTCAGCACTAGCTAGAAGCCTAGTGATTTTGCTAAGAGTCTCCCGAGCAGATACGGTATCAGGATGATCCTCACCGCATATTGAAGTTCTAATGAAAATAGCCTTCCTAACTAGATCATCCCCTATGTCAAACTGTCCCCCTCTTACCATCAACTTAGCTCTCACTTCCAGCACAGTCGCACGAGCTAAAGCAAGATCCTGCCAGAGACAAGGATTTAACTGAGCATTTGTCTGGATTGGTTTCCAACAGAGCGAAGTATCCAACCATTTATCAACTGGGGTAACAAATTCTTGGTCTGCTGCTTCTAACGCATCTGTACACAGCCGAAGCAGCTCCATAGCAGCACTACACCGAGAAAATGTCAGAAATGTCCTTATGGCGAGGGGCAAGATTACTTCTTTGACGAGATACAAAAGTTCTGTTACTTTTAGTTCAACCACTATTGGATCCTTTCCAAAACCAAGGAGCAAGAAGCAAGCCGCCCATATGTGGTCTGAGTGATGAGATATCGATCCGCGACTGATCGCAGCTTGCACCATTCCTTGTGCGACACCTGTAATTCCTCTCTTTCGGGCATACAGCTTGATGAGATGGTTGAATTGAACGAATCCTTCCTTTGTGCAACTTCTTGCTATATTAAATCTCAGCAATAATGAGGATGCTTCAGCTTCTGATCTCTGTGCATATGATGACGTGAAGCCGCATGTTAGAGAACACAAGATCTTTTTCCATATCCGCCTTCTTTGGAGTTTTTCCGGTATTTTATGAGCTGCGAGGGCTAAAATCGGAATTGGAACTGGAGCGGGAGCGAACCAACCACTCGCGAGAACCATCCGGGTTGCCAAACTCCTTGGTCCATCAGCATGGTCGAATATGGAAAAACAAACCTCAAAAAGCTGCAAAAGGAAAGCGTTACGTCTTAACGAATGACTTTCACGACCGCTCCATGTTACATCCCTCGAAGGCATTCTATTTATGGTATCCAACAGCCGACTTGGATTAATAGGAAGCTCGGAAAGAATTGCTCCCACAACTGCAAGACCTAGAGTCAGCCTTCCAAGTTTTTCCTCAATTGACCGTAATGCATCGATTTCAGTAATTGATTGATCTTTAATACTTCCTTGCATCAGAGACATCGCCTCGACCCCAGATAGGTATGAGAGCCTCAGAGGGTCGAGATTCATTACACGAGACAGACGGGTTGATATGATCACATGGGTTTCCCCACCAAAACGGGGTAATAGATCCATTACTATTTTGTGATCCCACCAGTCCTTTTCACTCTCCAAATTATCAATTATCACTAGAAATGGTATATTTCGCATGAGCTCCTTCCGAACTCTGGCTACAGCTGCTTCCTCTTGTTCCTCAAAGCTTCTTGTCCGACCTTTTTCTGCACAGCTCTCAACCCCAACGTCAATTTCCAAAAACGACCACAGGTTTAAATAATTCTGACGAATGTATCTGCTTTCTCCACCTATCCAGAGTACCATTTTATACCTCTGATGGAATCTGTAAGCAAACTCCAAGAGCAGCTCAGTCTTCCCAATACCGGAATCTCCTGACACACAAGCGATTCCCTTTCCATAGACTACTCTCGTAGATTTCCTTCTCCGGCTATGCTTTCCACCATTCTTTGACTTTGGAGTATTAACTTCAGTAGTCTGCATTTCAATTTCCTTTTCAGATTCCTTCCAAACAACTGGTTCTTTCCCTTTTCGTTTACTGCCGTCACTTTTTCGTTCTCTTCTCTTTTCATCTATTGAACTAGTCCTTCCCCAGCTAATGGCCAAATTCTTCCGTCTTGGCCTGGCTTTCAGTTCAAAGTAATCTTTCTCAGAATCTCCGCAAACATCACCAAAAAGCATGAATTCCAGCTCGGTTAACTCTTTTTTCCTCCCGACAAAATTATCATTCCGGTGATAAGGAAACTCTTCCTTCTCCGCCTTCTCTCGCCACTTTGACAGTCTGTCGACAATACTTCTCCTTCCTAACCTCAATGCCAGAAGAGTGACAGCTCGTAATATGCAATCTCTCCATTTCCCATCATGAGCTTCCAATTTCCAGTCATCAACGCGAGAAAGAGCACTCACGGCTTCTTTCCATTCATTCTCAAGTCCTCCATACATTAGCCAAAGCTCACCACCATACTTTTCCCAAAGTTCTCCTCGTTTTTCAACAATATCTCTTACAAGGCAGTCCTCTGGACTCAAATCAAAGTATACAGGAACCAAATTCTTCTTGCTAGAGAAATATCTCAGCTCTTCAATGGTGTATGGATTCCTGAGTGACTTTCTGGTCAAGATAACGACTCCATAAGAACTAGCATCCATAGCCTTTTCAACTATAGAATGCTTCCGAGAATTGCGACACCGAGCTCTATCAGTCATAAAACAACTCAGACCTTGAACCTCTAATTCTGCACGAAGCCAATTAGCAAAACGCAGCAATAAAGTCTTGCGGCCATGAAAACCTATGTACACATCACAGCTTCTCAACCTATTGGAAGAAAAGGTGGTCGGAGGAACTGATATTTCAAGTAGCCTGTCAATGTTTTTCACTTTACCCTTTTGTCTCAAGTAATCATCTGGATGACCCATACCATAACTTGATAAGGGGCTAAGAGATATCCCTGTTGGAGAAGAAACATTCTCTTGCATACGGGGTTCAATAGATGTGCATGCTCCTGCATCAGGGTGCACATTCATTGAACTCGACGGGAGTCTAATGCAAGTTAAAGCTTCCACCTCCGCATTTCCAGTATTCGCATCCACAAAATCAATATGTGAACTGATGGAAGGACATTGATTATCAGAATGTGTCGATAATCGAGAACCTGCTGATCTGGGGGAGAAGAAGGGGGATTGATTCGCCGAAAAGAAAGTGGATGACGATGATGACAGATTCCTCAATGTCGTATTATTCAATGACCCGAATCTAGAACTACTATCTTCTCGACTATCCATTCTTTCGATCATATAATTCCACGTGAGAGGAACTTCCAAGCAT
>JAYMSP010007160.1:0-10400 GCA_036897095.1 Plantago elongata
ATATATATATAGAGAGAGAGAGAGAGAGAGATGTGACACGGTCTCACATATCGTATAAAGTATGAACTGTATCATGTAAGTATGACAAAAATCCGAAAAGTTATCTTAAGTGGTCAAGTTTGGTTATGCTACCTTAGATCTTTATGCTCATTTATCTTGTGTGTGTTTTCAAAAGTCAAGAAATAAAGAAAAAGAGATGAAATTGATAGTAGTATACATGCATTTTGGTACTGCAGGTGAAGGAGAACTAGATATCGGATTGAGATTGGAGAGGAATAGCCAAGAATATATTGTAGACCAACATGCTGAAAACGCAGAAGAGGCTAGTAATGAGATTCCTACTCAACATTCAGCATATTCAGCTCCATTACCCCCATTGTCAGTCACTTCATCATTCCAGTCCTATTTAACATCATCAATCCCTAACCACCATTTTCAACGGTCAGTCTCACATTATTCTTTTATTCTTTCTACTCATAAATATTTAAGTCCACATCTTCAAAATATAAATTTTTGTTAACAACTTAGATAAATCGTTAACAAAACCGACAAGCTTGGTGTAATATATGGTATATATGAGGTATCGGGTTTGAATCTTGGAGATGAAACATGAAAGTTGTATGGCAAATTAAAGGAAACATAATAGTCATAATAACCCTTTGGATCGAAAGTATATGTCTCAATGCTGCAGATCTCAAGATAAGTTTTGAAAGTCAAAGGGAGAGATGATTCAAATTTCAATATTGTTGGCAGAAAACAAAAGAAAACAAAAGCGTGAATTGCTTTATCAGATGCTTTCCTTCTTTTCTTCTGATTTACCGTACGTTGACATTTAATGCCCTGGACTAGTTCTGCACTTCATGAGACTCATGCATTTGGAGTTCACATTCAAATCATACCTATATTATCTTATAACTTCATACATTAACAATTAACCGAAAACGTTAGGATTACAATTAAATTTCACATATTGTCACTATAAAGTACATCTTAATAATGTTTTATCACTTGTTATAAATTTTCATCTAAAACTGCAAAACAAACTTAATGTATGTAGATTTTCGGGACAAATGAAATGGAGTATAATGATCATTGTGTGCATGAAAGCTTCATAAGTTGGGTTGACGCACCGTCTTTTGTAAGCACAATCAAAATACAATAAATGAAGAAAATGTGTAATTTAGTAGAATTTGGTAAAATGAATAATTGTGATAATGGATTAAATTCCGCAGATCTTCATGGACATCGTCTCCGGAAAACCTTGCGTCTAGCTCATCAAGCCAATTGACAGAGTTCAGTAATAACCAAGGAGCAAACGTAGCAAAGGTATGTAGTGAACTGTTTTACTTCCACAAGTGAAAAAATACTTGTAATTTTCTAATTACTAAATTGAAGATTGAACTTTTAAACTTATAGGTGAATGGGCTTCAACAATGCCAAAAGATGTTACCGGATCAAGAAATTTCAGATAATAGCTGCTTGACTTCTTCTCCTTCGGTGGATCTTGAGTTCAGTCTTGGAAGGTCCAACTCGAACGTTTAGGTGTCCAGTCCAATAAAGTTGGGCCTGGAAACATATGGGCCATCTGTTGTGCTTTTGGCCCGTTGGAACTCTATATGAAAGTGGAAACTGTGTCTTCCACACTCGACACCTAATTTTAGGCGTAGCTTTTGATCCAAAAATCTAATGTAAAGGGAAGGAAAAATACGTGGTGAATTCCGAAGTTGGACGTAGAATATTTTGAAGTGTTAGGGTTATTGCTAGAAGAAGTTAGTAGGGGTTACATTTGTACTCTACCCCGTGTTTGCCTACATAATACTCTCTAGGTGCATATTTGTTGGACTTGAAATCGTGTATCTATCAATACATGCAAAAGTTTTGTCTGGAAGGGGATGGAAAAAGATAATAAAAAGTACTTCAAATGGGATCATTTTTTTACAATTGATATTTGAATTGCACTCTAAATACAATTGGAAGTTATTCATTAACTTGGAATATGCACTTGGAGTCCATTGTAACAACTGAAGTAGTAACATACTAAAATGGGCTAAAATTTGATTCTATAATTATTATTGAGTGTGTTGGATTTGATGTTTGAACTTTGAACCAATAGAAATAGAGACATTGATTGCATACTACCAATAATAATTTCCATCCATGATCCAACCACATTAAACTATCAACCATTTTCGAAAACACCATGACCCTAATGACTAATCATGACTAATATGATCGTGACGAGTCATACCATCAACTCCATAGGCCATATCTCATCCATATTAAACTTACCCCATTGTCCGTCTATCACTTTCATCAAGTTGTATAATTGTCTTCATATCATCATATGCATGGATTCCCCAATAGTTATGTAGAGTAGTGCAATAATAATCTTTCTTTGTTTCCTGTGATCGCGGTAGCTTGACGACCCACAACCTACAGTGAGTAGTCTAAGGATGTCGATTGAAAGCAATTTTGTTCGGGTAGGGTATGGTATGAGAAATGAACCTGTAGGCTAGTCTGGCGACATAAAATTGAAAACAATGAATGCAACATGACACTTGAATCACTCCCACCAAAGCTCAGCTCAGCTAGCGCTTACTCCAAAGACCATTAAATTCTCCAAATTCAAATATCATTAACTACCACTGCAACAATTCAACATTTCAACCAAAACATAAACAATACTTTCACCATAAAAAATACTCTACACAGAAAGGATTGTTCCAGAGTTTTGTTAATTGATTGATTTTGTCACTCACTTCACCCATGTTCCCGCCAAAACCAGAGCCACCGAAGCGGTGGGGCAGCAGCGGCGGCGTTGCGGCGGAGAGAGTGATCGTGGCGGTTAAAGCTGATAAGGTGATCTCCAGCACGGCCTTGTCCTGGGCTCTTACACACGCTGCAAGACCCGGTGACTGCATTACGCTACTGGCGCTGTTCTCCGGCAGCAAATCCAGTGGGCGGAGGAGGTTTTGGGGAATTCCGAGGATGAGAGGGGATTGCCGGAGTAGTGAGGCGAGTAACTTGCCCAATCGGTTTAGTCAGATCTCTGAATCGTGTTCTCAGATGCTTCTTCAAGTTCAGGATCAAATTCAGGTTGAACAGTTTATTTAACTTATGCTGCTGTCAATTGTTTCGTTTTCAGCTTTATTTCTATGCAGTTTTGGAAAAGTATGTGTGCTACTGATAATAACCAGGTCGAATTTGGGGATGATGAATTCGGAATGTAGTGAGATTGTATGCCTTTTGAGTTTGCTCTAGCTTTTATGTAGTAGATGCAATGTGTTTTTGTTTCCTAAGCTAATTAATTGCTGCCTTCAATAAATTATGGTATAATGGTGCCTTGCGGAAGTTGATTGCTGGTGTTCCATTATTGTACATCTTTAATATCAAATCGAGCTTGAGTTACATTGATCATGAAGTATTGATGCTGGACCTATACCAATAGAACTAGGATCAGTATGATTCAATAGCAGAAGAATAATAGTCAAACAACTCCAACCAGTTTGCAGTTTGTACATCTTGCACACTGATTTATTGAAGAATTCAGCTTCAAAAAACCACTGCATACGTCTTCACAGCTCCATGAATGTTTACTGAACCTTCTCAAGCGGTCAAACCTGTAAACTTAATGCCGCAGGATGTTGCTGTTGATATGTGGATTAAATACTTTCCTCATATTGCATTCTTTCTGTTGCATTTTGTTTTTAATATTTATTTCACATGTTATAACCAATAAAGTTAACTGTATACGCTGGGGCAATAAGTTTGTGCATACTTTGATCGATGAGGAAGTGACTTATTTATTACTTCTTGAAACTTGAATAAAATTAACTATATGAGATGTGAAGGAAGAAACTTGAAATTTGACTATACAATAATAGAATGTGCAAGTGTATCTAAAGCTTAGTTCTCGTATCCAGGTCAAAGTGCGGATCAAGGTTGTATTGGCTGTTTCTGCTGATGTTGTCACGGCTGAAGCAAAAAGCAAAGCAGCAAACTGGGTCATACTGGACAAGTAAATAAACGTAAAATTGTTTACCTGTTTCATTGCATGTGAATTACTTATGAGAATATTATCATATTTACCTTATCCCAGCCTTGCTTATTCCTTTGATTTCCAAGATTGAAATATTGCAAACTCCTTCGCGGCTATTTTCAGCAGAGTGAAAAATGGTTAGAGGTTCTTCTGTGATTGTTTGGACATGCACCTTCGTTTATCCTTACATTTGTGAAATGATCAGACAGTTTACCTTTTGTAGTTCCAATACTGTTAACGACCTATGGTATGGTGTCTTAGTGCTATGACTATTAGAATTACACCTGAACCAGAGAAACTGTTGATGAATACTGGGTCATATTGTATGGAATAGTGTGGATTTATTTTGGCAAACTAACTTAAGTATTTCTGTACCTTATTGATAATACTTCTGATGTCCGTCCTGCCAAATGTGTATCTATTTGATTCTCCTTATCACTTATAATTGGTATTTTTCCCTTAAGACAGGAAACTAAAATGTGAGCTAAAGCATTGCATGGATGAGCTCCACTGTAATATTGTTGTCATGAAGGGTTCAACCGCGAAGGTGCTTCGGCTTAATTTATCAATCCAAGATGAACTTCAAACACCATTTTACTCTGCTGCTGCTTCACCCATCAGAGACAGTGAAAAGTTGCGGACTGACAACATGAACCATACTACCCCTGTCAGTAGTCCCGAGAATCCTAGTAACTCCTACACAAGAACTTCAGGCGAAGATTCCATGTCAAGTCCTGACACAGGACCACCTATTTTTGCAGTGTATGAAAAAAATCCTCTATATGAAGTATTATTAAGTAAAACCAAGCATCTAGCTTGCGGAATAAATTCACTGAACCAGCTGGGTGACACAAAAATAGTATATTCAACTGTCACAGAACCAGTGAAGTGTAGGAATCAAACAGTCTCCTGCAATGATAAAAAATATACATCTGATGAGAATGGAGCAGCAAGTGGCAACAGTCGAAATGTTTTTATAAATACTGTTAAAATTGGTAGAACCGAATCAGATGACCTCATACAGTTAGAGGAAGATATCATGTTAAGGGGGCTAAAGTATGATGAACATGGTAATGGAGCTTATTCACTCAACTCTACCATTCGTGAGGCTGTCTGTTTGAGTAGAGCATCCTCAATACCTCCGCCTCTGTGTTCACTCTGTCAGTGCAAGGCTCCAGCATTTGGAAAGCCACCACAGAAGTTTGATTACAAAGAGTTGGAAGAAGCCACAGGTGGTTTCTCTGATGTGAACTTTATTGCAGAGGGTGGGTTTGGTTCAGTTCATCGAGGAGCTTTAAGGAATGGTTTGATCATTGCGGTAAAGCAACTCAAGTTTGTGGGGCCTCAAACAGATGCTGATTTCTGTAGGGAAGTGAGGGTACTGAGTTGTGCACAACACAAAAATGTTGTGTTGCTAATTGGTTTTTGCATTGAAGGGAAGAAGAGATTATTGGTGTATGAATACATTTGCAATAGCTCCCTAGACTTTCATTTACATGGTATGTCCTGTTTACTTCTTGACCTGTATTTACCTTTCATACCACTTGCTTACTGAACCTTCTTTTGCCGTACCTAATAGTAATTCGAGAAAGTTCCATGCCATTTCAGGAAATGCAAGGTCAACACTGAACTGGGAAGCACGCCTGGGGATTGCTGTAGGAACAGCAAGGGGTTTACGGTACCTGCATGAAGACTGCAGAGTGGGATGCATCGTGCACAGAAAATTGGGGCCAAGAAATATCCTCTTGACTCATGATTTCGAACCTTTGGTACATACTCAGTTAAAATGCTTTCAAGTTGATTGCCTTGTTTATGCATCTGTTCCTATGTTTTTACACTCCCAACTTTATGGAAAAGTTAATTGTTTTGTATTTTTCTCATCAAATTCCCCATCTCATACTTAACAACATTAGTGAAGAAGAAAGGTTTTTGTGCGACGCAAGAAAAATATAAATTAATCTATTTTGGAAACTAAACTAATAGTAATAAAATTATCTGACGGATTTATTCTGTGGGAGTGTCATGTGCAAGTCCCCTTAAACTTTCGTGGGCTCACAACAATTTAAGGGATTTGATTTTGTGATGTTTTATCATTTTATACTCGGTTTTTATAAAAACACCAATCAGTTTTTGTAGCATTTTCTGAGTATCATCTTACATTATCACTTGTCCTGTTATGTCAGGTTGCTGACTTTGGACTTGCTAGATTGCACAGTGAGTGGGAATTTGGTGATAGGAATCAGATTATGGCAACTTCCGAGTAAGTGACAGATTCTATAGAAATTTAAGTTAACTTCCTGCATACTATGGATTTTCTGAATTTTCGTTTTTAATCTCATTAGGTACCTTGCACCAGAATACTTCATTGATGATGAACTAACAGAGAAAGTTGACATATATGCCTTTGGACTTGTATTATTGGAGCTTATCACTGGCAGAAGAGCTACTGATTTGAGATACTGCGTGGAACATCAGTTCTTATTAGATAATATCCATGCATTAGCTGCAGTCGATCCAATAAATATCTTGGCTCACAAGCATCAATTGGTAGACCCTCAGATGGCCTCATATAGTGATTCTTTGCCGTATGAGCTTCATGTGATGGGATATGCCGCCTCTTTATGTCTTCAGCAGGATCCTCACTTGAGACCGCCCATGTCAAAGGTGTGTACTCATAGTATATTAAACCTAAGCTAATCCCCTTTGTTTTATTTTCTCAGTCGTATATTAGCTCAAAGTTTCGTTTCAACTTTATAATTCACGACGGTTTTGCTCCGGAAAATTAGGTAGTCAAGCTTCTAGAAAGTGGAGGTCCAGTTATTCCCCTGGGTTTGGATCTGTCCTCAGTAGGTTGCAGAAGTGGCCACATGCAAGGACTCAATACAAACACACTTGTTGAATCGAAGAGGAGGCACTCCCGAAGACTTTCTTACTAAACAACTGTTAGATTCCGTCTTCCAGCCCCCTCTTGCCTCAAGAACTTCCAGTGAGTGATTGCCAGCTGTTAGTTGATTTACTAAATCTCATCTGTTCTGTCATATCTGACCAAGTAGTATAACAGTTAGTCAGTTATGCTAGTATTATTTTGAAATCATACATCATAATATAACTTGTCTCTTTTTGATATGCTGTCTCAATTTCCGTTTGTTTTCTTGCTTCCTACGGGTCTGACTTTGCATAGAACCAGTGCAAGCTGAAGTTTCTCTTATGAGTTATGATCATCATCAGGAAAAATGCATTTAACCTCAGAGTGTATAACATGCTGATATGATTTAGTTCTAGGATTATGTTTTCGGTTATGGAAATGAGCCTAGCCAGAGTATATGCTGTCATGCTGAGATGCTATGTCATGTAGGAAAATTAGGGATCCTGGGCTATAAGTCCAAAAGATCACTAGATATTCTTATTTGACTTGATTACTACTCATTTTGCTCGTCTTCCAGGTTTTATAATACTCTAGAGAATTCGATCATAGTTTAATACTTTAATGCAAGTTGGAATTACTCTATATAGACAAAAGTTTATGCAAAAGGTTTGGTCGTCACGTATTTTGAACTTCTAATTATGGATAGTTATTTTTCTGTATGACTTGTAGTCGAGGACCAGGTAAAGTGCATGACTTGTTCGAGAAACAATGTTGAAGCTCTTAGCTCTTCGGTAGCTATAAAACTTAATGGTATGGATGATTTTGATTTGGTTTCTATTGGATACTTGTCAAATCACGTTTGTTGTAGATTTGATCAACATAAACAAATATTGGTAAGCACGCCTCATGTGAAGTTGGCTTTAAACAAAAATAGATAAACACGCGTCATATGAATTCTGGCCTGAGTAATAATACAGGATTACAGGGTCAGCTCTAAAACATCAGAACACAAACTTATGATGCAGGAACAATGCTTGTTATTTTCTAGATGAGTAACTTTATATTTCATTCCTCGAACTTGTCTCATGAACCAAAATGCGTCAATATTGAGCTTAAGCTCAAACTATGTTCAACCGAACTGAATACTCCATAAGATTGAAATTGCAATAATATCCATGTTAATGCATGGTTGATTTGATCGACCAAAACCCCATCCAAGGACTTGACTATGTAGCAAATCTTTTGATGAATCCTCCATTTGACAAAGACATTATTGATCAGCACTATCATCATACTTTCATATTTTAGTACTCCTGCATTGGTAGCTCAACTAACTCACATGATTATGGTAGATAGGAATATAGAATTATCTGAATCAACATAGGCAACATTATTATAATATCATCTCACCAAAAAGATCAAAAATTTAAATAGATTTATAATCTATTCATTTATATTAATTCTTCAAATAAATACAAGGACAACGGCTAAAGGACCCGATACTACTCCTTGGATCTTAAACCTACATGCTGATAACTACCAAGTGTAATTTCAGAATAAAGAGAAAGTTGCACAGAAACAATGTATGGGGTTCATTGAGTATCCATGATACCCATATCTATTCCATTCCAGACTGAACTACACAATCTGTTCTGCAACCCATCACCAAAACTAAAAAGAAAAGTAACAACACTTGGAAATAAAATCCTTAGCATCACATGGATGGACATAAAAAAAAAAACTTAGGTACCATTACCAAATCATCATCGTCATCATGATACAAACTTAACCAACAATTCACAGTAACAACAGCAACAATAACAAAATTAATCAAGAATCAATACTTAGCAGAAGGAATAGATTCCCAATTAAAATCACCACCAACATTCTGCTGCATCAACCCCATCTGCTGCACGTCAGGTGCACTTTCCGAAACGCTCCAAACCTTAACCGATTTATCCAAACTTCCGCTGTAAACCACCCATTTCTTCTCCCCTTCCGCCTTCTTATCCTGCTCCACGGCCAAACACTTCACGGGACCATTATGCCCTGTCAAAACCGACAGGCACGTATGAACTGACCCTTCCCTTCTCCACACGCATATGTTCTTATCCGCTGATCCACTGAACACCAAATTCCCTGCTGTTGAAAGACAAAGCACTGCCAGTTTATGCCCTTTGAGTACACCACCGTGCGAAAGTTGCTTCTCTGACTCCCAGAAGTTTACCAACCCATCAGACGAACCACAGTATACCACCGTTCCTGATCCGTTCACTGCCAGGGCTGTCACAGCGCACTCCTGGCTTAGAAGTGTCTGTGCTAGGACGTGTCGTACAGCCTTGCCACTCTGCTCTCTTTTCCAGACTTTCACAGTTCCGTCAGCTGACCCAGTGTAGACTAAACCATCTATGCTTGCGACGACCGAGTTTACCGCATCTTCGTGTGCCTTGACGGACTCGACACATTTTGAATTGCCAACTCTCCATACCTGTCAATGGTATTAGGCATGTTGAGACACAGTAAGATCATAATATCCTCCTCAAAAGTTCATATTCTACATTTTTTAGTAGTCCTGGAAATTAATTACTCCAATCAATTTGTTTACTGTATTCATTATCCTCAAATAATATTGTTTTTTCTTTTTAAGCTTACCATCATTTTTTTTTAAACATCTGTGAATGCAACAAGAAATTTCCAATGGGAGATATAGAAGAGTACTGCTTTATATAAAAGAGAACATGAATAGAAAACAAAAAGAAACTCTCCAGACCTTAAATGTCCTGTCCCATGAGGCAGAGTAGAGAAGCCCCTTTTCCTGATTCATGCTAAGGCAAGAAATTGCATCAGTGTGTTTGATCCACACAGCCGTACGATTTCGCTTAACCTCGACGTAGCTACTCGGCCTGATCGAGGCTTTAAAGATGTCAAAGAATGTAGGGAAAGTTCCTACACGTTTATGCACGCTCGGGTTCTTCGTATTAATTTTCCACACACGAATCTTTCCGTCCTGATGACCAGTAAAGATCTTGTCCCCAGAAATGATAATGGCCTTAACCAGGCCACTATTGGATTTGAAAGCCGAAAATTCCTGGAGGTTCCGCCATACACGGATGTTTTTGCTATCAGAACCGGTGTATAGAACGTCGTCCTTCGCCGCAAGCGAGTATATGTGACCCTCCTCGCGGACAAGGGAGCCAACAAGGCTGTTTTGGGGAACGTGTGGTGGGACGGAGTCGGTGGACCATCCTGCCTGGCCGAAGGGGTTGGCAGATTGGTTCCACGGGGACATCATCATAGGGGAACCTTCACCGCTGAGGCGGTTAGGGTCGTATGCGGAGAAGTTGCTGTGGCGTATGTCCTCGGCATCGGAGGAGGCGGCGGAGGACGAGGAGAAGTTGGCATCGTGGCTCATGTTGTTTATGAAGTTTCAGGAGTTGTGTAGTATCATTAATTAAGCAATCCAATTCCTACCGATCAGTGAATAATAGGAGGGGG
>JAYMSP010007161.1:0-10400 GCA_036897095.1 Plantago elongata
CCCCCCCCCCCCCCCCTGAAAATTTCACTGGTGTACCAAAATTAAAAAATTTCTGCACTTAAAGGTAACAAAAGCAGGAGGGAAAAACTCCTGGGGACCAAATGAGCAGGGTGAATTATATTGTACCAGGAACATGGCTGACAGCATTCTAATGTGGTTTTTCAAATCCAAATATTTCAGTTAAGTGGTTTTTTGCAAGATGAGATCTATATTCAATTCAAGATATGTTTTGATCCATATTGAAAACCTGCATCTTAATGTCACGTGGTAGTCCAAGCTTGTTTGCATTGCATTCACATCTAGAGGGACCCTAGCTTTTGTTTCCAACTAACAAAACGTAAGCAATAATGTCATAGATTACGACAAATTAGGCAATAAATTTGGCTGGGTGTTTTTCTTACTTTGAGCTACCATTAGAAATATGAATGTTCTGTCCTATGAATAGCCAAAAGAATGGTTTTTATTTGGATGAACTGCTTAGTTGGTTTGGTTTGGGTGGATAAGCGAAAACTTATTATAGGCCATAATGTTTGTAGTGCACTGCTATAGTTGATGACTTATTTAGACACAAGTTTCAGCAATCTTCTAAGGCATTAAACATCTAAGACTACACTATGGTAACAATATGCCTGTCAAACCATTTATGTAGATGACGTCGTCATCCATTTTCCCAGAATTTTTGGTTGTTCTATGAACACAAAAAGGGCCAGGTGGGCTAACCAGGCCTACATACAAATCACTTTTACCCATTTGAACCGCCAGATATTATGGTTTGCGACATGCCCTTGGAATACCAAATTTTAAGTATTTGTGATATAGCCTTCCTTGATATTTTTGGCCATACAAGAATATAACAAATTTATCAACGTATTTATCTTGTCTCTCTATAATGGGCACCAATATTGCATATTTTTAATCATCCCTTCTCCAACTCCATTTCTATCTTAATAAAACTCAAAAAAAACATATTTAATTAATTTCATATAAAAACATGTATATTTTACAACAAAATTGTTAATTAAATTTTGACTTGTGAGTTTTTTTTTAGTTTAATTAAGAGACAAAATGGAGTTTGAGAATAGATGATATGGACATGTGCAGCATAGAACTAATTATAGAGAGAGAATAGATAGATACATTAGATAAAAAAAATTAATTTCTAATATATCTTTTCTGGGTACAAACGAATGGGCACAAAGGCTATCTCAGACTGCGAGGGACATATGGCCGTCCCTTTATCATCATCGGCTCCTCAAACGGAAAAAAGAAATTAACGTGTGGGTCTAATTGTCCCAACTGCATTTTCGACCAAATTCTGCCACAAGGTAGATCAACTTGTTCTCCTCTTTGATTAAAAGGGTTTTAAGGCAGCGAAAAATATTGGAAAAACACATGACAACTATATTTGGCCTACCATAGCAAAAAGTCAAACACAAAAATGGGATCACGATGGGCATATTATTGCACATATTGTGTACAATCTAAGTTTTATTTCTTCAATAACTTCAAATTTCTTGGACAACTAAGTAGATAAACTATCTTAATTCAATAAACGGCATAAACTAAGTTTAACTGCCTGCAGAATAATGCACCACCAAAGCAACATAGAGGGGTACAATATTCAAAGTAATTAAAAGAGGAATATATCACGAGAACAGATTTTATATAAGCACGAACCTTTGAGGAAATCGTCGGGAGCATCGCATTACGTTCCCTTACTAAGCTTCCATCACGCCAGAAGGTAAGATTAGCCCTGGGGAGTAGAAGGCCAGGATCCGTACAGCGACATTTAACATCAGGACCAAGTTTTTCGGTAACTTCGAACCTTACCATTCCACCATCCACAAGAAGCTCATCACCTACTTCTACATCTGTATGAGAGCAACGAGCTTCATAAGCATCACATACGGTGTTTATCACAGACAAGTTCACTAGCAATATTATGTTATATTCTACCTTCAGCAAAGCCTTCGTAGTTAACATTAATGGTGTATTCAGGTAGTGCCGAACCAAAAGATCGTACACTGAATGTCCATATTTCACCATCCTGTATAAGACAAACTACATTTAAATTAAACAGGCCATATTCCCTCTCTAATTGATTAGACAATGCATTCATCCGGCATTTCACCATCCTGTGTAAGATAAACATGAAAGCTAAACAGGCGATATTCCCCCGAGTATATAATGCAATCATGCAATGAAGTCTCCCCTTTGTATTGGCCTTGTGCCTTATCTTTAAGCTGATATTACGACCCCTTGACTGGTTATGATCCTCAAACTATTATTCCTTTCTAACATCTGTTCTTGCCTCTTGGACATTATATGCTCAGAAATCAAGTGTATGATGCATTCATGCAGAGAAAACTCCAACGTACTGGAATATGCCTTAGAATTAAACAAATCTAAAGACATCTTGACGTGTTAAAACATATTTTCTAGTGTATCAGATCCTACAACTTTAGAGCTTATAAGAGTTAGATCTTCAAATGCAAAATTAGTAGTTTTCAAGAAAGTATCACATCTAACATGTTTTCCGGGAACTTATATATAGCCAATATCTATGAGTTGGGCACAAAGACTTGAGTGATAATGCAAAAACTTGAAACACTCTTACAGCTTTTGGAAAAAACTAATGAGAGAGATGACTTGTCACAAATATAGAAATGCAAGCTCATAGCAGGTATAACACCTTTAAAATACAGTGATGTTCACTATAAATTCACTTAGTCGAAAACACTGAACTTCAGCTTGTACTATTTGTACCGTGCATGAGGAAAAATACTCCATTTGGTCCTGTATGTTTTACACTACCACAATTGATCCTGTAAGTTGTCCAAAATTTTAATTTTGGTACTCCGGTCACAAATCCGGCGAGGCAAATTAAAAAGGTCTAATTTGCCCCCAATTCAAAAGAACTCGTGAATTAAAACTAATCCACCTCCTAATTCGCTAACTAGAAAAACGATAAAGAAAAACTCAATATCAGTATATATCTATCTCTGTCTTCATTCCCGAATTTTTAAAAAACGACTAAATATCTCTAGAAATGTTGCTAATTTATGCATTATATAGTAAGTTATTATGAAATAATCAATTAATTAATTACATATATCTCCATTCATTAGTTTTTTTTACTGTTTACATATTTTCTCAAACTAGCAACTTATAATTAGTTATTGGAGATATTTAGTCGTTGTTTTTCAAAAACTCGGGAATGAGGACGGAGAGAGAGATATATGTTGATTTTTAATTTTCTTTTATTTTATTTTTCTAGTTCGCGAATTAGGGTGGTGAATTAGTACTAATTCACGAATTCTTTTGAATTGAGGGTGAAATAGACCTAATTCTAATTCGCCTCGCCGGAGTTGTGATTGAAGTACCGAAATTAAAATTTTGGACAACTCACAGGACCAGTTGTGGTTGTATAAAACATTCAAGACTAAATGGGCAAAGTGTTATATACACAACCAAATGGAATATTTTTCCTGCATATGAACATAAATCAGCAGAAAAGGTTTTTCCAAAGTTTGTCTATGTTAACATCAAACGAAAACGAAAACCAAACAAACAAATTCCGTTATAGCAAAATGCTAGGAGAAAAGGTTGTACTACTAAATTTAACTTACCATTTCCAGATACCCCCCCCCCCCCCCCAAATACACAACTATATACATCAACCCTTCACATACTAAAACAAGTCTTTTTGAACATGTAAAACTAATTCCTTACTCCAAAACCACCTAGATCCCTGTATTGATTCATTGGCTAAACTCAAAACAGAAAACTAGGTAGCTTGAACAAACACAAAACAATATCCCCCCTCCTAAATGCTGCCATATCCTACTAATTTACACCAGTGCTTTAGAAAAGCTAATTCTCGAATTGAAAACCGCATCAATTCATTGATTAAACCATCACATCAGAGTCATGATCAAATTAAGAACATCGAAAACCGAAAAACAAGCTACTAACTAAGCTAAAGTAGCATAGTACCTCAGCTTTAACAGAAGAAGAGCCACCAAGGTCACCCATATGAATCTCACTCCCCTCCGTATCCATCATAATCGCAACCGCATACCCTTTCTCCTCATTCAACTTCCTCAACCGCTGTATCACCTCCTTATGCCACTCTCTCGTCCCATGACACATATTAATCCTCGCCACATTCATTCCCCCAACCGCCAGCGCCTCGAGCTGCTCCGCCTCACACGTCGCCGGTCCGATCGTGCAAATCAGCTTGGTCCTCCTGGTGCTCCTGAACCCGTTCTCCTTCAGCTCCGCTTCCGTCACCGAATCGACATCGATCGATGCCGAATCGGAGGGGACCTGCACCGATACAGTGGCTCCGGATCCATTTTGCGAGGCGCGAAGGGACAAAGAGATGTGAGGGGATTTGGTGAGGGAGAGCTTGGGAGGGAGGAAGGTAGGAGGGGAGGTGTGGGAGATTAGGGGTTTGGGGGAGTGGGATGTGGAGGAGAGGAAGAGATTTAGGGATTGTGCCATTGTTGTTGAGAATGTGATGGTGAAGAGAAATTGATTTGAGGAAGTGAGAGTAGAGCAGAGTAGGTGGTAATAAAGAGAAAAGGGGCGGAGAAAGCAAGGTCAGAGAGGTAAGTGAGCATGGGAAATGTCGTTGGTTTTGGAGGAGGAAGAAGGTATTTGCGCCTCTGTGTGCGTAAGCTTCACGTGCATATATTATATTTGAGATTGTACGAACTCTGTTATAAATTCGATTTCATTAATTTGTAGTTCAGATTGAAAACGGTTAATTATAAAATACCAAAGTGAATACTTACGACGTAGGAACTGCTTTATTGTACATTTACATTGTACTCTAAGTCACCGACCTCACATCATAAGACATACTTACTACGTATCGAACTCAACTTTTCATTAACCTGAGTATAAAATTTACGATAAAACAAATAAAATGGGAGAGTTGGTAATAAAGTAAATTTGATGAGTGCAAATTATTATTGAACAATCCTTGGGATATCAGTGTCACGAAGATTGATAGGAAGGTAACTTGTTGTATCGATCACCTAGCTAGATTAGGTTATGAATGTGCGGATGACGGGAAGCTTTGGCTTAACCCCCAATCTATGTAATTTCGATTTTGAAAACTATTAATGACCTCTAAGCCTAATGCATTCTTTCCTTATCAAAAAGAGAAAAAAAATTGATTGCATAATGAATGGAGTATAATGTTATAATAAAAAACAATCTATTTTTCGTGTTGAAAATTAAGGTGGATAAATTATATGGGGGGGAGGGAATATGTAGGTTGTATGATGAATATTCAGATATATTTTGTTATTTTCTGTATTGTGAAATTAAATGGTGGAATGAAATTGATTTCCATAATTATTTTTCTAAATAGCTTGTCAAATAATTTTATACTAAATGAATAAATGGGGCAATTTATATTAAATACCAAAATGCATACTAGAAAGTCTTGATGAGTTGTTATTGGTTCTCATGAAAAAGTTCGCGGGTAACCGATACACAGTTAGGCAAAACTCAAAACTGTGCAAAAAATTATATTGTCACTTTTTAGTTGTAAATTCTCTATGTTTATCTTAGGTGCCTTAATATTCTTTTGGCCGGATGATACCTGCTGCAAGAGTATCCCAGGACTCGACTACAATCACTTCAAGGGCCTAATAAGGTACAATCACTTCAAGGGCCTAATAAGGCCACCTCGTGCGACGGTGTCGTCGTGTATTTCTTTTCGGTGTTGATGCGTCGTCGTCACGTCGTCCATGTCATAATATTTCTTTTTATCTTTTTATTTTTTTTACATATTAATCATATTATAAGAGTGTTTAGATGTTGAAAATAATAAAATTACATTTCGTTAAGTCGTTTTATAATTTATTAAGGTTTAAAATTAAATCTTTGTTTAATGTTTTTAAAATATATTTAACATATTATAATAGTGTTTAGATGTCGAAATTAATAAAATTGTATTTTTTTGGGTTGTTATAAATTTTAAGTTTAATTAAGAAAGAAAATGAGTTCGAGACGAAATGATAAAAAACAGTCAAGAGTAGTCTTTATTTATATATTTCGAAAAGATGAATTCGTTTGAGACTTTTATATATTTTTATATTTATATTTTTTGAGTTATTCGCGTTTGAAATTAGATAAAATATAAAAAAGAAAAAGAAGGAAAAGTGAAAACCAAACACCACATGGCAGCCGCTGGATCGCTGATGCAATTGCTGAGGACGCATGCAATGTGAAATTGGGGCGCATGGTGTGCCGTTACGGCTCCGTTGGAGCTATTTCAACGCGTTATGGATCCATGACGTTTCCAACGACGTATCCAATGGACACAATCTAAGGTCATCTTTAATGATGACGGCTCACGATGCATCGTCGCGCAGTTTTTCTACAGTAATGATGCGTCGTCATCACATCATGATATTTTTAATTTATTTTTATTTTTATTATATTTTTATTTACGTATTAATCTTATTATAAGAGTGTTTAGATGTTGAACTCAATAAAATTGCATTATTTAAGTCGTTTTATTAATTTTTAAGGTTTAAAATTCAAAAAACATATTTTTTTATTTTGCTAAAAACATATTTAATATATTATAATAGTGTTTCGAGGTCGAAATTAATAAAATTGTATTTTTATTGGTTGTTTTACAATTTTAAGTTTAATGAAGAGTAAAATGAGTTCGGGATGGAATAATCCAAAAATAGTCAAGAGTGATATCTATTTGTAGATTTTGAAGAGACGAATTCGTTAGTGATTTTTATTTACTTTTTCCTTTTTATTTTGCGAGTTATTCGCGTATAAAATTAGACAAAACATAAAAAATTAAAAAAAAGAAAAAGGAACTGGGTGGGACGCGTGGCAACAGCTCATTAGCAGCTACCTATGACACACGACGACAACGACACGCCATGTCGTTTGCAAAGCATTAGCGTGGCTCCTCGCGACGCCTGTTGGCCACGTGCCCATTGGGCACAAGGATTCTCACCCAATATCAAGGAGGACCCTTCACGCAATTCTATCACTTAACAAATGTAAATCTCGAAGTCTTAGACCATTTTCAATGGTGACGAGCCACGAGCGTCGTCATGTGTTTTTTCTACAGTGGTCACGCGTCGTCGTCATGTCATGAATTTTTTTATTTTTAAAAAAAATATTTTTTTATTTACATATTAATCATATTAATAAGAGCATTTAGACGTTGAAATGAATATAATTACATTTTTAAAGTCGTTTTATAATTTATTAAGGTTCAAAATTCAAAATAAATAAATTATTTTACTAAAAGCATATTTAACATAGGGACAATTACATATGGACCCCCTCTTGTTTGCTCCAATTACGGATTAGTCCCTGTTGTTTTTTTATTACAGATAAACCCCATCTGGATTCTGGCGTTGACTCCGGCTATTATGTGGCATTATATGCTTATGTGGCTCCAATGTGGCGATTATGTGGCATTATTCCACCTAGGTGGATTAACCAAAAAAAAAGGGAAGAAAATTATTGCCAATCTGGCCTCCATTCTACTCCACACCTGGTCTGCCTCCATTCTTCTCCTTCGGCTTTAGCTCCTTCTCCACTTCGCCTCCCTCTGCTATCGGAAACCACCATCCATCTCCGCCTCTACACCTATGAATCCAACACCATTGACAATCTGCCTCCTCCGTCGACCAACTCCTTCCATCGTCATTACCATTATCACCACCACTCCGCCTCCGATCAACACCACCACCACCACTGCCATACCCACCTCACTTCGCTACCATTGACTTCCTCAAATCGATCCACCGCCACCACCACTGCCATAGTCGATGTCGAAGTACGAATGGCCACCCGGACACTCGTGTTCCTCCCTGCCTCCGAGTGTCTGAAATAGGTGGGCTATTTTCGTGTCAGGAGGAAATTGGGAGTGTAGGAGCCACACCTCCGTCGTGCGCCTCCATCCTCGCCGCGAGCCATTCAACACAACCTCCTCGCAATCTCGAAGCTCATCTTCTCCGACGGTGTGAAAACGCTAGCTCAGCTCAAATCGATTCTCCACGCATCCGATTCCGCACCGCGAGTCAACTCGGACACACTCGCACGAATCCTCGGGGTTCCAATCGAGCACTCGCGGCTCCTGATGTAGATGGCTTGTGCAACTGGACCAACATTCACTGCCGTGGATATGGCGTATTGTCACACTGTAGAGAGAGAAAGGGAGAGTAGTTGTGTGGAGATGTAATTTTGCGATATGGAGAATAATGAGTGCAGAGAAGTCGGAACCTCTGTAGATCTGGAGAAAGAGAATAGATTAAAGCTTGTTTTAATTTTAATATATTAAAATTTTATTAAAAATTATAATTTATAATTTTTCAGAATTTTTATATATTATTTAACAATTTAAAATTAATTTTTGAAATAATTTTACAAAATAAATCTAAGAAATAAATTACTTTGAAACATATTACAAATGAACCCAGATGACTTTGAAACATATTACAAATAAACCAGAGTGAATTAAAAATAGAAAATTAGAAATGCTGATATGGCATGACAACTCAGCATTTGCGTGTGCTCCGCCGTGACATGGCAAGTCAACTCAGCATTTGTGTGTGTCTTCGGCTGTCCCAGAAATTCGACGTTGACTTTTGGGTTTGTTTGTAATTAGTTTTAGAAAACAGTCCATTTTTTGGAATGATTTGTAATACTTCATGTTACCAATGTGAGCTGAGGCCATAGAGGAGGGGTGGGTTTAGAAGTCGAAATTAATAAAATTGTATTCTTAGAGGTAGTTTTGCAATTTTAAGTTTAATTAAGAGTAAAATGAGTTTGCGAAGGGAATAATTCAAAAATAGTCAAGAGTGGTCTCTATTTGTATATTTCAAAGAGAAGAATCCGTAGGTAATTTTTATATATTTTTTACACTTTTATTTTTCGAGTTATTCGCGTTTGAAATTGGACAAAATATTTAAAAAATAAATAAAAAACAATAAAATAACCTGGACGCGATACTTGATAGCAGCTAATTAGCCGCTGTCAAAACACACGGCGCGGCACGGAAGAACGCGTCTTATGGCGCGCCATTACACGTTGTTGCTCACGCCGTGTCATGATGACAGCTCCATTAGAGCTGGTCATACACTCTTACTAAGAAGCAGTAGCTCAAAATAAATAAGATGGGGGTGAGAATTTAAGTTTAATTATGAAGTAGTATCGAGTTAACATGAAATCTCATGCTATCGAAGGGGCTTTTAGCTTCCGATAAGTTAGAGAAAGGTGAGGATGACATCGAGTAGGGCAGATAATATTACCCATATCTGCGGATCCGACTCGTTTATCCGCATTTACAAATCGGATCGATCCGATCTGTTAGCCAACGGATCAGATAACGAATAGAGTTTTTTTTATCCATGAAAAACGGATAAATTCAACGGATATCCGCAAATATCCTTTTTATCTATTATATTTTTTATTAAATTTTAAGTATAATAATTTCTCCATACCAACTCCTTTGCCTGGTTCTCTCCTCTTTTAATTTCCCCTAATTTACACTTCATACATACTTTCACAAATCTCCTCCAAGCTCCATCTCCTCTCCCACTTTCACCACCGATCTCCACCTCTCCTCCACCACCAATCTCCACCGTATTCACATCCTTCAAGCTCCAACTCCCTCCTCTTCGACCACTCTCCTCCCTCCACCACCGATATCCGCCACTCCCTCCACCACCGGTCTCCACCTTCTTTACATCCTACGAGCTCCATCTCCTCTCCCTCTTCCACCGATATCTGGCACTCCCTCCACCACCGGTCTCCGCCTTCTTCATATCAACAAGCTCCATCTCCTCTCCCTCTTCCACCACTAATCTCCCTTCACCACCAATCTCCGCCTCTTCTTCCTTTCTCTTTTGTTTTCTTTCTGATGTTTTGATTCAACATGATGTATTTTTTTTCCTCTTCTTTTCTTTTTAATTAAGTTTTGACGAATAACAATTATTCAACGAATTTATACGTATCCAATCCGTTGACGAATGTACCTTTTCTTCATCTGTTTGACCGAATATCCGATCAAACGAATGCAAATCGATCTGTATCCCACCGTTTACAACTCTAAAGTTGTTAAGTCATCATCATGCCCCTTAGACTGCCCCCAATGAGGGCGTCGTGGCGCGGCGCGTGGGGCCCTGATGCCGCGCCAATGGGTGCGGCATCAGCTCCCGCGCCGTGTCACAGCACGTAAGGCGCCTGACACGGCGCCTGGCAGCAGCCAATGGGATGGGCTGCTGCCACGTCCCCCTTGCTTTTTTTTTTTTTTGTTTCTTTATATTTTGTCCAATTTCAAACGTGAATAACTCGAAAAATATAAATGTAAAATATATATATATATATATTACCAACGGATT
>JAYMSP010007162.1:0-10399 GCA_036897095.1 Plantago elongata
AATTAAAAATGTCCTCGTAATGCGACAAAAACTTTACCTATCTGGAGGATCGAGGTTCAGTGCAGAAGGCTAGTAAACCTCCCACTCTGATACCACTTGTTGGTCCAGATAAAACAAAAGGTAAAAGACTAGAGTGGGGGTGAATAGTCTTTTAAAACAATCGTCGATAAACACTAATTCTCATAAATCTTGGGGGTTTCTGATACTTAAATTCAGAGAGCGGAAGACTTTAAGTGTGCTTTGCAGTATTAATGTGTGTGTGTGTGTGTGTGTGTGTGTGTGTGTGTGTGTGTGTTGCTATAATATAAATGCAATAAGTAAATAACACAACAACTTATAGTGGTTTCTGGAGGGGGCGTAATCCTCCAACTAGTCCACTTGAGCCTTTCTGAGACCTAGAATCCACTATAACAGACAATTAAGTTCACCTTACAATTTATCATATTCTAAGTTCCTTACAAACAGATGGTTCACAACCAAATGTTCCCCCTGAGTTTTTCCCTAGCTTCTAAAGTCAAGTACTTCATGTACTCAAGATAACATTGGAGTTTTTCCTTGATTTTCCAAACCAAGTACTTCATGTGCTCCACGCCTTGATGGTGTTGGTTATATGATGTTTGTCAGGCTTCTCTTTAAATAACTTTTCAGCTATTTATCCAGAGATCGAGCTGGAGAAGAAATCACAACTTAATATACTTGTTCAATATATGGAAGGATTCTCCTTTCTAACCCAAGTGTTGATAATCGTTCTGGAGCATGAACTTCAAAAAGGATGTCTGAGTGTTCAACTCTTTCACAGATAATCAAATTCTTGTTAAGGTTCAGGACACTTAGAACTACCAAAGATTCTTCGAGCTATTTGACTGTAAGCTTAGAGAACTGTAGTTAGAGAGCTTGAGAGAATACATGCTTGATATAACAATATGAGTGTAGTTCGTGTATGTATTTCTCAGCTTCTAAGTTTTGATATTTATAGATGAATTTGAGAGTCGTTCGAATACAATCCATTAGAGCTTCTCAGAATTCAATCCGTTGATATCTCGAAATAAGTACTCAGAAGTCACTATCTCGTTTTTCAGAGAGGGCTTTCTAGGATCGACTTTTCAGTCGGTGTAATTAATACACTGTGCTATTTCTTTGTCATGTAGTCTCAACGGAAACATGTGCCATCAGAAAGCAAGCATGCTCCTTGTCTCAGAATGACAAAACTTCAGAGAGGTGTAATGTGCAAAAAGCACTATACAAGGCTTTCTAAACATATCATTTCGGAGGAGACTAATCCCTTGTGTCTTCATTAAACTTGCACAATCTTCAAATCTTCAATTAAACTCCATTGCTAGGATCCTTCTTCACGGCCATCTTCGAAACATAAAATTACATTCAGAGACCTGAACAATCCTATACAAGTTTAACTAGACTAACATACTAAGTGATTCCTCTTTACAATGATCAAGTGAACCGAGAGTACTAGTCACCTTTCTGTACTAAAGTTAAGTTACATGGTGATTGATCAAAAACTCTAAAAGATATTCCTAACATTGTTGTTGGAATATTTGGATCATATGTGGTACGTATTGTATTATCAGACTTTGCATTTATGTGAATGGATTGGATGAAGAAGAACCAAAAAAAAAACTTTCATCATCAGATGATAAATTGGATGAAGTGGAAATGATTAAAAGCAAAGTTAGAGTGTTTTTCTATTTAGTTACGATAATGGAGAAGATATGAATGCAAGTAGGTTGTTGTGTCTGAAATGTATGTTTCAATGCTACATTATATAGAAATTGTGGGATGATAACATTGGATGCCAATAGTGTTGTGTCTTTATCGTAGATGAGTCATCGAAGCATTGGATGCCAATAGTGTTGTGTCTTTGTCACAGAGGAGTTGAGTCATTCAAGCATTGGATGCCAATAGTGTTGTGGAGTTGTCAAAGCACACTCATTGAGATTCATGCAGCTTTAATTCAAAGCAATGGATGAAAAGATTCCTGATAAAGGCAAAGCTAATTCCCGTATTTGAAATAATTCAGATTGAAACTCAAATTCAAACTCAAACTTAAACTCGAATTCAAACCACACTTATTTTATTACAATGGATACTTAATAGAGGAGTACAAGAAGCAAACTAAAACAAACAAGCCACACTTCGAAAAGTAAATAACAAACAAGTCACACTACATAAAGTAAATAACAAACAAGCCACACTCATTTCTCAACTCAGCCACTCGTTTTAGGAAACAAGTCCTTATGCAGTGCTTCCACTGCTGCCTTTTGTCCTGGGACCAAGTTGTCATAGTTAGTCATAAGTGCCATCCACATGTCCATCTTCTTACGTTCCTCCTTTTGGCGACCCAACTCCAATTTCTACTTTCCAATTCTATGTATTGGGGATAATTTTAAAAGTAACCCACTCCTGGCTCTTTGTATCCATTGAGGTGCTAGAAGTACCACCTCTAGCCATCTTCTTTGACTTGTCACGGCCCATAGGCCTTTTGTTAGCCGTGACACTCTCCTCACTCATGTTGCGCTTGCTCCCACTACTACCACCTACTGATTCAAATGGTTGATCATTATCATCCGCAACCTCAACCGTCGTTCTTGTTGTGGACTTCTTGAAATCTTCCTCTAAGTTCATTCTCGTTTGCCACTCTTGCATGGCTTCAAACTGCTTGAAGTAGGAGAATCCGTGTTGACATTTTTCCTTCTCTTTGTAGAATTGTTGGGCCGTTTCTAAGGCTGCTCATTTCATCCGGATCTGCAAATTCGGTTCGTTTATCCGCTAAAATGGACCGGATCGGATCGATCCGTTAAGAAACGGATCGGATCGCGGATGGGATTTTCTACATCCGTTTTGAACGAATAAAATGGATAAATCTGCCGGATATCCACGGATATCCGTTTATCTGTCTAAACTAGGTTATACCTTAAAACCCTAACCCTTTTTGACTCTTTCTACTTCACTTCTTTCATTTTCCACTCCACAGTCCACACACCACTCCACGCCGTCTTCCACTCTTCCTCATACTGTCACTCCACAGTCCACTCCGTTTTCCTCATTCCATCATCCACAATGCGCCCGTGTCTCATCGGCAACGACTCTGTTGCTGCTCATTCCTTTATCGCGTTGTGCGCGAATCTGCTGCTACTCGCGATTTGCTGCAACGACTCTGCTGCTGCTAACCTCACCCAATCTGCTGCTGCTCGCGATTTGCTCGTGCGCCTCTCCCCTCCGATGAAATTCTGGCGGTTGGGTGAGGTTAATTCACAACCTCTATTTCCAATTTAAATTTCTGGGGCGGAGTAGTGGTTGAGCTAAAGGAGGCGGTGGCGGCGGAGAGCTCGACGACGCGGCTTGAGCTAATTTAGGGAGAGAGCGTAGAATTGGATGAAGAAGAGGGGTGAATTGGAGCAGGCGTGGGGAAGAGGAAGAAGATTTGGGAATTTTATTCTTTCTTCTTCTTCTTTCTTGCTCTCTTTTTCTTTTCTTTTTCTTTAAATTTACTGGATACGGATATCCGCTGGATTTATCCGTTATCCAGCGAATTTATCCGTATCCAATCCGCTCGGAATGGATTGGATAACGGATGGACTATTTTTCCATCCGTTTGACCGGATATCCGGTCAAACGGATGCGGATTGATCCGTATCCGTCCGTTGCGCGGCCCTAGCCGTTTCAGTCACATTGGCTTCATTATAGCCACTCTGATTGCCAACAACCCTAGTAGCACGATCCATACAAATCAACCACCAATTAATGTCCTCTCTCAACCGCTTAAATTTGAGACAGCAAGAATCATGACTCCGTTGTTTTTCCACACCAACCATCTTCCCATCCCTCTGAACATCCTCGTACTTCTCCCCGACTTTATAGAACAAACTTGCATACCTCTGATTGGTGCCAACGATAGAATTTGCACTAACAGCCATGTAGCAATAGATGAGAAGCAAATCCTCATTCGTGTTGTAGGTGCAATTTCGTCCTTCCATTTTCTTTGTCGTCCATCCTTCTTTAGCTTTGGCTTTCCATTTCCCACGCTTCGGGTTCGGTGGGATTTCCGGCTGCGTTTCAAGAACATCTTCCGATTGTGTTGAAAACATTGGCGTTTGTGAGGTTGGAGAATGGTAATTTTGAGTGTAGGGGTCTTGGTAGGAGTTTTGGAATAAAGGGCGAACGAAGTTCGGTTGGGATTGTTCCGAAGTGTTTTGGGCAAGCTTTTCCATGAACTCTCGGTAGGCTCCAGGTGCTTGTTCTTGCATGAACTTTAAACTCTCTGGAGAAAACATGTTTCCGTCCATGTCGTCGGAAAAATCGAAATGGAGATAGATGTTTTAGAGTGAAGAGAGTGGTTTAAATTTAAGTAAGAGAGAAAAATGAGTAGGAGATGGAATGATCCAAAAAATATCAAGATTGATCTCATTTTATAGATCTCAAAACAATAAAGTCGTTGGTGATTTTTATTTATTTTTTACATTTTTATTTTAAAAGTTATGACCGTTTTAAAAAGAAAGGTTGAATTTTTTAACAAAAAAGAAACGCTCTTAGAGCGACAACACTCGGCTACTGCCACTTGAGTCCCCCCGTCATTGAATGACGGGGGGCATGTGTGAGGCGCCATGGGTGTGCGTCGCGTCCCAACGATGATTGCAGCTCATCTAACAACTGCCAACTTGTCAACTTCAAACTCAAAAACTCCAAAATGCCCTTGTAATCAGACCTCAAATACCCAAATCACCCCCTTAACAAAATCAGTAAAGTGGAGCCCTGCGAGGTGCACCCTTCCTTCGGTTCATTATCTCTGAACCTGGTTCGGCTTCGTAACCACAAACATGTTGATTCTTTGGTATAGAATTTTCGCAGTTCATCAGTACGTCCTCGGTATCATCAATATGCCCTTCGACTTCATAACCACGACCAATCTTGTTTGGCGTGACATGTCCAATGTTCATCAGAACGACACTATCCACCAATGCAGAGCCGTCCTCATGACCACAAATCGGCCTAACCGGAACTGGTAAACGACTTTCACGGTTAGTTGTGGTCTTAGGAAGATTGGAGACCGATTTGGCATTGGATCGGAAACTTGATCACAGACTGGATAAATTGCATCGTTTCTTCTTGACGATCTCGGTTGTAGTTGTGCAAGCAAGAGTGGGGCAGAGTAAATCAGCTAAAAAACAGGTGCTGGAACCAGATTCGGATATGTTCGAACCGGAAGGTTCAAGAACCGAATCAAGTGTCATATGTCCATCATCCAAACCCTGCTTAGGAATCGTTAGGTTCTCACGTTTTTGAAGATGATTCGAGAGCTTGCATTCGGTTCTCACCACATGTTCAATCTATTCATAAGGTCAACTCATAATTTGGAAACATAAATCACATTCAAGAAAGTAAGAAAATTTCTTCTTCTGATGATTTTGAACTTTTTGTAGATTTGTGCTCAAAACCCTGTTGAGAGTAAGTGATTATTGAAAACGGGTCCAACTCAGAATTTGAAACAATCTACTACTAAGATCATCTTCATCAGTTGCAACTCACTCAGTCCCAAAATCTCTGCCACATCAGCATTCTACTCACTGCAACTCACTTTGCAACTCTACACAATTCACTACTCCAACAGTGAGGTCCAAAATCTATTTTATTTTAACATTTCTTTCAAACTTAATTCTTCATTTCATTTTCTTTTCTCACTTCCCTTAAACCTTATTCTTGAATTAATTTTAAATGTTAATTAATTATAACAATAATTACACATGTATTTCTTTTTTTCCATTAATTAAAAATAAAAATTATATGAAATAGGTACATTACTCCATGTACTAGTTGTGAAAATCTAACGAAATTAGAGGAGGAAATTATATGATCTAGGTGCATTGATTTTAAATGTTGTTAATCTAGTTACATCAAGCGCGTTTTTTTATGTATTTTCTTTTCTACAAGTGTATGTGATTTTTCAAGATATGTATTTCTCTTCTATTAGTACGATTTTCAATTCAAAGAATATATTTATAATATTTTAGAAGTAATGTTTGAATTAATTTTATATAGAATATAATTATTATATATGTAGTAATAAATAGAGAATAAATGAATTGATGAATTGAAAGAGAAGAAATGAATTATGCTACTGCAGTGACTTGGTGCTACTACAAGAAGGAAAACTATAAAAATAAAAGAGCAAGATTAAAGCAAGAAGGAGAAGAAACAAAAAGGTGAAACGAAAAGAAGAAAATAATAATAATAAACTAAGCGTTGCAACGCTGGGCCTCTGGCTCAGCTGGAGTCTGAGCCAGAGTCCCAACCGCGGCTCAAATTCGTTTTGGGTTGCTGCTGAAGATTGTATAAGAACCAAAACTTTGTGGAAAAAACTTTTTAAAAAGGGAAATTAGAGTTCATCATTATCCAATTGCACTTATTAACAAACTGGAAAACTAAAGAAAACCCAAATTAGAGAAACGAAAAGTACAAACTGGGTGTAAGTTAAATTTCAGAAAATGTCACAATTCAGCTAAGCAAATGAAGTAGACTAAGTTCAAGAAATCTGCAATATTTAGCTAATATTTTTCGAATTGTAAGAATGTAATCTTGCAAGAATTGGATATGGATAATGGACTGTTCTCTGACAAGTGAAACATTCTCTGACAAGTGAAACATACTACAGATTCTCAGTTGTCCAGTTTGAGGCCTCTAGTTTGGAAACACAATTTTGCACCATTTGTTGTATATGTCTGCCACATATAGCACAAAACGATCAACAACAGTTTTAGAAACCATGTTTTAATTAGTAGTATTTGATCCTATTATCCATCCAAAAATGGCATAAAAAGAACAGGGAAAAACAGAGAATCAATGAAGATTTATCAAGAAGAGAATATTCAGATGTTGAGATGACATAAACTAGATTGGTGTTAAATCGATACCAACTTCTGTGATATCGAGATCAATAATGTTTATGTAAACACGACACAACTGACTCCAAAATAATAAATGTTACGCTCGATTTAACACTACCTCGACACAAATTGCAAACTTACTTGCACATGCTTGCACTCCATAAATTTATCACCATCCGAAACTCTTACCACATCATTGTACACATACCTCCTTATCTGCCAAATTGCCCAATAAATCAATTTTCCGAAACAAGACTATGGCAAGGAGCAGAAAATGAGCTAAAACAGACCTTCAAGAGGCAATGAGAGGAGTGAAGAAAGCAACAGTGAGGACAAATCGCCTCGCAGCAGTCGACACAAAAGATATTCTTTTCATTCTTGATTTCGGCCTCGTGGAGTATGCAAACATTGTAGAATTTCTCTGTTAGCAGAGACATGAGCCACTTTGGAACAGATGAAAATGAAGTGTTGAGCTGGTTCTTCATGTTTGTGTAATTGTGTCAGTTCTTGATTTTGAAACTGAGAGAGATATGAAAAAGAGTTGGTTGTTGTGGATTATGCGATGTGAACCCAGCATAAATGCTGATACTCTGTGTGACAGAGATGGAGTTTAGTGGCTCACTATTTCTGTGCAAGTTTTGGTGGTAGTAGTACTATTTGTACTGGAAAAAAGTGGCTGTGTATTTCGGTTTTCGTTTTTATGTTTGCTTTTTGCCTTTCATGAAATTAGATTGGAAAGATGATTTTATCCTTAAACTCTGTAAAAACGGATAAAAGCTTACAATATGGTGGAAGAGGAGGACGGGGATAGTTTTTTCGAAGTTTATACATGTGTGATTCCGAATTAAGTTAAAGTGAACGATGGAGTTTGAGTGTGTGTGATTCGATTAGGTGGTTTGTCGTAGTGTGAAATATATATATGGTGTGTAAATTTGAATATTTCTGGAATAATTGTTTTGAATTTTGACAACTTTTTGTATGTGAGCACGTTTATCACTAACTTTTCAGTTAACTTTTTAATTTT
The DNA here is from genome assembly GCA_036897095.1 of Plantago elongata. Classification (NCBI taxonomy): domain Eukaryota; kingdom Viridiplantae; phylum Streptophyta; class Magnoliopsida; order Lamiales; family Plantaginaceae; genus Plantago; species Plantago elongata. The sequence goes on from JAYMSP010007162.1 coordinate 7,921, forward strand.
ATGAATTTTCTCTAATAACAATCTCGTTACGTGAATGTGTAATTTTTTAAACAAGCTAGCTGAAAAGTTAGCTAGTTTGATAAGTTAATCAGGTCAGTTTATTGGAAAAAGAACTACTGACCTACTACCAACTAATTTTCAGCTACCTTTTCAGTTAATTTTACTAAACAGAGCCATAGACGAACTTTTAAGATTCTAATTTTGATTTACACATATTATTAAGGGTAAAATTTATAAAATATTAAATTTTAAGTTCGTATATAGGGTTATAAGTTTTTTTTGAGATATAGTATTACAATTATAATAGTTAAACAAGATAAATTTATCATTCAATTTTATACGCAAATCAATATTAATATCTATCAAAGAATGCAATATCTATTTCAGAAATCATACACGTAACCTCACGGTTACTAGGTGTCTCAGCTTGTCAATCAGCTACAAACGATTTCACACTCAATTATAGTAATTGTTTGTTAAGAAAAAAATCAGGGGTTGTTTGTCATACTGCTGGAGCGGTTATCTCCCCACTCAAATCGAATTTTTTGTACACAAAAAATTTTATTTCAATTGAAAAAGATCATTTAAAATTTATCCCAATCAATCCCTTTGTATTTAGTTTGTTATACACTCTGTAAATGGTTTAGTTATTCCCTGCAAGGAGATATCAAACCAAAGTTATAAGTTTCAAAAAGTTTAAGCGAACTTTAAAAAAGAGTTCACTTATAATAAGTGAATTATTATAAAAAAAAAATGTTTAAAAAGGACGAGCAACTTCTCCATGTACACATGTACTCGCGTGAGAATAAAGTGTTCCCCCTTCTTAGTTTAATATAGTTAAAGATGAAGATGAGTTTATGAGTAGAACAAAGTGTTCTCCGGCAGATGTCTCGGGGAGGTATACTGTTTAGTACTTAGGTGTATCCCAAGATAAATCCTAGAGGGTAGGTGTCTCTTTGGTTGCGGGAAGTCTCATGGATGGGTGGCTATGTATTCTTGTGTGCTAGCCGATCTACTCTGTCTAGAGATATTGGGTTGCTTGTGCTCTTTAACACTGTGATCGTGTAGATCTAGAGTTTATCTAAGAGAATACCTCTTTGATGTTCTAAGCCTTATACCGTGTATAAGGGTATTTGGGTTGATTGGCTGATTTATAGCCAGATCTATCCAGGTACCTAAATCTATGACCTATACGAGCATAAGTGTAGCATAATGCTTTTGCAATTTACTATCTATCCAACATATTGATAACTCTAGTTAATATAATCTCATCCAATCTCATATTGATATACTTCTGCTTGAACACCACTTGAATTTTGTTCCATCCATATAGCATAGACACTTCCGTAAAGCATATCTAAGTAATTTCGTTGGCCACCCATTGTGCCGGAGTTGTAGATATAACCAGCTAACTTCTCAGCCCCACTATCGTGGGGTACGCTAAACACCAAGCCACCCCATCACCCTCGACCAAATTTGACTCAAATACGTGCAAAGGAAAAATAGGTGTATTCTCATAAGCAAGGAAAAATGCGCAAGCAAGCGCAATATTGGGGCTCCGTCGAGACATTCGATCCTTCGTAGCCATCCGCTTGCTCAAACCCATCCAAGTGCAATACATAGCCCGGGGTTGCGTTCTATTATCGAACCACCATTTCTTTCAGGGGACATCTACTTTAACTCCACGTAGTTCCTCATAAAGTTCATGGGTGTTGAGTTGGCCATAACACTGCATGTTGCTCCAGGCTACCGAGTCCTTAGCATTTTTGATGCTCTAGTAAATTCTAGTATTATTTTGTTTGCCCTTAAAAAAAAACACATTAAAAAAAATACTGAGTGTATTAATCGATTTCAGATACATATAACCCAACCATACACCATTTCAAATGGTCTTGTGCCCGCTCGGTATAGGGTGCGTGGGGTGTGGTAAAGTAACATAACTCCTGCCGCTACGTGCCTAATAAGTTCCTTTGGTATGGTGCCTTTTCACGAATCGTTTTAATACTTGAAATAAAACGTTCATGTTTTCTTCGTCTTCCTCTTGTTTCAATTTCAGTTTCTCTGCAACAAGTAAAATTAAACAACCAATTTGCATCAAGTTAAAGATAACCGCCAATTTTTTTATTGAAGGTAGGCTTGTCAATGGTTTCAACCAAACCAAACCAAACCATTTGATTAATATATTGGGTCCAAATTCACAACCGGACCGGTCAGCTTAAAAATCGGAATTGAAATCGGAGATTTAATTAAAAAATTCAAAAGAAAATCATTGATAACCTAAACCTGATTGAATCCGGTCTATTCACATTTCCGTCCAATACCTCTCTGTGAAACCTAAAGCTGAAGTTTATCTCATCGCCAACTTCTTCTTCTTCTCCACAACCACGTCTCATCTTCCAACTACTCCGATCGATCGTCCCTCCGCCCACACTGCCCTACCACCATACTCCACCATTGATTCCACCACAGTTTCCATAGC